>BHDV01001201.1:236312-252331 GCA_005406045.1 Adoxophyes honmai
GCGGGTAAAGGATTTAACAGCCATAGTATATAACGTTCATCAGATCAATAAATATTACGAAAATTCCTTTGCTAAACTATTTGAACAACCGAAAAAAGTTGAGTAGTAAAATATGTATAAACGTTCTTAACCTGTAAAATCTGGCATAAAGTTTGTTTACTTTTAGTTAAGTACCTAAACCGACAGAGTATAATAAAAGATTGCTAGCCTGTCACCTAAAATATACCTATCACGCGGCAGAAAAAAAACTGAACTCAAAAAAAATACACCTGAATAACTTTCGCTTGAGTAATATATTCTATAGGATTAATCAAACGGATGGATAGGTTCTTATAGAGCTAGATTAAATTAATACGTGAATAATCGTTGGCACGCTGCCACGGGATGGATTGCTTTTGGCACGTGAATACTTTATGAAATTGTTATTATTTTCATTCGTGTTGTTGGCAAAAATGTTGTATTCATTGTGTTGGTTTATATGTCGGGCTTTACTGAAAGTTTTTTTACTCGTGACGTTTTGTTTTATTTTTCCAAATCGTTAACGCTTTGAAACTGACATGAAGAAATGTTTTATTTTTGTCAGATGAACATATTGCATGTGATTGAAGTGTTAAGTAAACTTTACAGGCTTTTACTGTCGATTTAGCATTTAATTAGCGAACGAACAAGAAAACTTACTTTTTGCAGCGTATTAAACGAAGCATTATTTAAAAAGTTGCCGATCCCTGCAATTCCCCGGCGCCCACAGATTGTAAAAACAAAACGACCAATCAGAATTGAGTCCACGTGGCCCTCAGGGGCGCAAAACGTTTTCGTTCCGCGTGATTTATCTACTCCGAATAAAGCAGTGAATTTTAAAACGGTCTCAGGTTAATGCTCTGTTCAAACAGACAAATCTAAAACAGTTCGGGGAAAAAGAAATACACTTAGTAGAGCTGGGCAATTAAACATGCTTTCTTAGAATTTTAATACGAAAGATCAAAATATATTACGGCTTTCATACTATTTAGTTCTTGTTTTACTCTTGTTTGAACTAATTTATCTCTAGAGATAGTCTGAATTTCGTCATTTGGCCAGGAACAAAAATATCGACCGTCGAAATACCGTCCAAAAATATCGCACGTTCTCATTGTCTCAATTTGGTCATGGTTCACAATAATATTCATAAATAATTTTGGTCGCACTCTAAAAACGTGAATTTATTATTGTAATATTTTGTAGCTAACTGTATTACGAAGGAACGAAACCATGGAAGATGAAAGAATGTAACTTAAAAGTCCTGCTCGAAAGAGACATTACTTTTATATTAAAAAAAACATTGATTGAAAAAAAAAAACTACTTCGTTCAATTAAAAAAAAAAAGTATGATACTAAGGCAGAGTTATATTATTCAGATTCATTGTTTCTACTGATATCGTAAAACAAAAATCTTTTACGTGAAGTTGGTTCGATTCCCAAACAAATCAAGTAATTTTTAGGTAAACTCGTATGTAGCAAAATAGTTTTTAGGATGATCTAGTATGCATTGTATGTTACATTACTTGATAAGTTCAGGGTGATCTACATCAAACACTGTATTTACCTATCTTCTCCACTCATCTCTAACTCTGACTACAGAATAAGTGAGGTAAACGATTCTTCCATTTACAAGATGTATTTTTCATCAGTCAAAGGACTTTTCCTTTGTAAGGTTCAAAGGTAAATTATTCAAATGTTCTGTTGCCAAGAGTTGGAACGGAATTTGAGATTGTTTTGGGAAATAAATAAGCTTAGGGTTTGTTTTTTAAACTAGATTTCAGTCTGAGTTTAACTTGCTTTTTTCCGGATCACACAATTGGTGCCCGTGTGGCATCGGGATTATAATGACACATAATTTCTTCCTTTTTCTATTTTCCCGTGTGGTGGCGGGTTAGAATAGCACCACCCCCTTTCTTCCCGTGGGTGTTGTTAGAGTCGACTCTGGGAAAGGGTTAGTGTATTGTGGGCGATGGGCTAGCAACCTGTCACTGCGATATCACGTTTAACCATCTAATTACCCTGAAATTGCTAAACGTGGCACTGGATTTTTGAATTCATTTGCTCTGCCTACCCCTCTCGGGAATACTGGCGTGAGAATATGTGTATGTATGTATATGTATAATTTCTTCCGTGGTTGCAATAAGAGGCATCAATGGTAATTGGTTCAGATATACTTTCAGCGACACCATTAAATCTAACCATTGTACCGTATAGGTTTCGAATAACATAATAATAACATTTCTTTAATTCCGTCGATGTCGCAAGAGGCGAGTAACTAAATAAGTCAAGGTATATTTTAGGTCAGTGTTTTTCAAACTGTGGGTCGCGACCCCCTGGGGGGTCGTGAAACTACTGCAAGGGGGTCGCGAGGGGTTTTGATGTTGGGTAAAAAAAGTAAAAAAAAATTGCAACAGTACATTTTGTTACCCCAAATAGAAGTAACGAAAAGTAAGGGGGTCTTTATCTTCTAAGGGGGTCGCATCATGAAAAAGTTTGAAAAACACTGTTTTAGGTGACAGGTTAGCAACATGTCACTCATCATCTTTCGTCTATGTTACAATCTAAACTTTTGGTTAAGAAGATTCTACGAAACGACAAGTAATGCTCTGTGTGCTCTTTCTACCCCGTTATGTCTATTTATATGTTTGTCAACCGTCAAAATCGTATCCTACATATTATCGAAGTTTCGAAGATACAACTTCTAACTTTCTCTCTGTGGACTTCGGTCTCCAGGCATAATATCTGCCTAAAGAGAGATCTGTCTATCGGTGTCTTTCCCCATACTATGACACAACCTGTAGAAGTTATAAAAGTAACTTACAACCCCTATTTTTACAGTTATGTAATCCAAAACCGCTCGTAGAATCCACCCTTTTCCTGAGGGTAAAAACTTAATTGCAATGTTTTGTGAGGGCGAGAATTTGCACTTAAACCCCTTCAATTAGGTTTGGAATGTACGGAAAGCTCTGATGTTGCGCTTTAGTAGGGCGACCGTCATTTTGTTTTATTTAGGACCAATTCCGAAACGTTTCACGGCAACATAGTTTTTGAACTATGATCAGTTCACCTACCAGACCAGGTAAGTGTTTCAATCTTGCCAACCTATTTTTGTTTTATGTCTTATTGTTAAGATTTTTTTTTAAGAAAAAGAGTCTGTTTAGTTGTAGTAATTAATGAACGTTTCTTTACTCAATAAGAAGTAACATTTAATTCACTTTTTAGATCATGTTAGTATTAACATTAGCAGCACTTTTTAACCTTAATTATATTATTAACTAAAATGCAAATTATTTTTGTTACTACTCCGTTTCAAGTAAAACGTTTGTTCTAACCCTAAAGAGTGGAAATAAAAAGTTTTTACATTATCTTATTTCCGAACGCACCCAATAAAAGCAAGTTATTTGCCCAGAAGCACGTATTTTGACAGCTAGAGGCATCTACGTTAAACTAATCTTTCATAGCACGAGAAATGAAAACAAAATATAACAAATTAAACACACTTTTCGCTGTAAATCGTAATTAGGGCCATAATTTTGGGATAAACGGCTATTTTAATTCAGCTCCATCATTCAGTTTTTATGACACCGTGAATCTTAATGATTATACTCATTTTTGCGAAGCCCGAAAAGCATCAAGGCGTAAAGAAAAACGGCATTAAACGTGTTTACGGGGGACTTTGTTTTAAATTACAGCTTCGCTTTAAATATGAAGCATTATTAAATTAGTATCTTATTTTAGTACCAACATTTTCCGCTATGATTGAGGCTGTGATCAACAGGTCCTTTCTAATCAAGTGTCTGCTGAAGTAATTATGAAAGTTGCATTAATAGTCGCATGGCGTATAGAATAACATTACACCTCTCCAATTCTTCCACGAATGTCGTAAAAGGCGACAAAGTGTGTAAAATAAATAGATTTTAGTGGGTATATTTTGGGCGATAGGCTAACAACCTGTCGCTATAGTACCTACCTCTCTACATAAAACCTTAAAATTATGCTAGAAGTGGCTACGGGACGTGAAATAGTCATGGTTATTTCTATGTAGTGTTGAGTTTCGTATGTTCTGCTTACCCCATTTGGGAATACATGCACGATGTGTGTATGTGTATGTGAGGGTGAGCATTAATAGAATATAAGGCAGTGGTTGTCAATGTGGGCTACGGGATATCCTGGATACAATTCAGACAAAAACTGGGACCTTAGAATTTCAGTTATGACTGCACCAGTCATTACATACACGTTAAGTCAATCAACTGACAAATCGTCAAGGAAAACTAACTGCAAGAAACGTCGATAGATTTTTAAAAAGTCTCGAAAATCCATACAAATTCATCAGATACCTATATGTATACCCCGCTTCCCAAAAAGCTCCCCTAAAGATAATGCACATTATATCAATAAAAATGTATACAATATCGGTTGTGAAAGTCTTCCATAAAAATGGCTCTATTGGTCCTGAGTTTTGTGAGAGTTTAATGCTATATTACGCAGAAACAGATGTATAAACAACCCTTTGTGTGCCGTAGATTTATATCGCTGCTTTTAAGGTGAAACGTTTCACTACAATGGGACGGATTACAAAAAGGTGGAACAGATGACATCGAAAAAAATAAAGTAAACGCTGACGTAAATATCCGGAAGAAATTTGGTCAGTCAGCTATCCGAACGGACTGTAATATCCGATTGAATGAATAGAGTATTTTAGCATGTATCGTGTCTTAAACATTATTTAAAGTAATTATAGTTTTGACAAATGAAATTCGCTGTTTTTTTTAGATGAAACACACAAGAAAGAACATTTTATTAACACAATTAGATAGCGCACTTGTCACCAGTTCAAGAAGTTCATTCCGCAAATTCACAACATGGTTGGGTAGGAAGTAATTCCTAGGGTTGCTTGCAGTGAGCAGCCTGCCCAGCTTCAAACAAAGTCCTCTGGTCATAAACAAATGCTTAATGTTATGGACATTGTAATGGTTCATTGTTCATTACTCAAGTAGATGATTATAGATTCTTTATGGGTCCGACTTGTGCTTATACGGAATCGCATTTGAAAGTTATGGTACCTCCTCCCGCTTCCCAGTTTGCTGAAATAACCTCTTTAACAATAGTACATTAAAATGTCTAATTTTTCCTGAAAAAAATGGGATTTCCTCAATACTCCACGATCCATGGTCACCCTCACGATTCTACTGGCAATCTGAGGCGATGAATCGGCATTCTGCTAACTATTTGAGCCTTTGTATTGGACCGGCAAAGCTAATAACGAGTCTTGTTGTTTTGTTTTACCACCCGAGGTATTACTGTAATATCGAACCTTGATTTCTGACCCACCGTAGAACCAATTTACAGTGAACGTCTTAGTCATATTGCATTGCTCGATGTTGGAAATCGTTATTGGGTTTATTGCGACAACGTTCTGCAGGTGGTAAGAGATCAATTTGATTGACTGTTTAAATACGCATAGGTATGTTGCACTTTAGCGTGGATATATATTTCATCTAGACTTGTATACAATACATACGATCTCATTATATACATATTACGCCTGTGTTCTCAAATGGGTTTGGCAGAGCACACAAAACAATACATAGTCAAAACCATGCCTATTTCAAATTCGTGGCCTGGCCACTTCTGACTTATTTTTTAGATTTTGAATTGGCAGTTATAACAGTGACAGGTTGCTAGCCTGTCGCCTAAAATACCCTAACTTATTTCCTTAGTCGTTTCTTACGACATCCACAGAAGAAATGAAGAGTAGTTATTTTAAATCCGAAGCTACACAAGTGCTAGGTTTATTCGTTTAATTATCCTTGGTTATGTCGGCATGGCTATCATAACATAATTATGCAGCCCCCATAAATTTGTGGGTCTTAAAAATGCGAAACGTGTCCCATGACCGTAACGCGGTCCCTAAGCTTTTATACTCTCAATGTAAAAGGTCGCGATGTAATATAGGCAGTGTTCTATTTTTAGATGCTTTGACCGGGTTTGGGATTTCATCGACATTAACAAATTTTTAGAACAGTCCCCAGTGAATACAAATGACATGGTTATTCTACGCTATTTCGGCCTGTAACCAAATTGCATTTTCCCTCTTTATCAATATATCAAGTTGTTGAACAGGTAAGCTTTTGGTAACGATTTAAACCCATTCAACTCCATGAATTTTGTAATTCATGTAACAAATGTAATCTATACTAATATATTATAATAAAGTTGAAGAGTTTGTTTGTTTGTTTGTTTGAACGCGCTAATCTCAGGAACTACTGGTGCGAATTGAAAAAATATTTTTGTGTTTGATAGACCATTTATCGAGGAAGGCTTTAAGCTATATCACATCACGCTGCGACTAATTGTACCGAAGAAACAGTGGAAAACGTGGGAAAAACGGGGGAAATTTGTCACTATTCCACGCGGACGGAGTCGCGGGCACAGCAAATAATATTATATTTACAAATCTGTTGGCATAATAGGAATTAATTTGTGACAACGGTTTCAAATAAAAATAAAAAAACTCAACTCAACTCGTGACCACGGTCGCTGTAACGCGGCCGAAACGTCGAGAAGGTAAATAAAATCGTGATTAAGTCCCGCGTACATATAAATAAAAATAAAAAAATTCTAAATCTTTCGCGCCGGCCAGCCATGTGTTGTGGCCGGTGCTTCATGCAGGTTGTAACACAATTAAAAAGGTTAAGGTATATTTTAGGTATGTTAAAGACAGTCTAGCAACTTGACGCTGTCATACCAGCCAACTTAAAACAAAAAAAATGCTAGATGTGACCATGAAGTATGAAGAAGTCATGGTTTTGTCTATGTAGCGTGTCGTGCGCTCTGCCTACTTCATTTGGGAATGGGTAAATGTTTTCAAATGTGCATATTGGGCGTCCCAAAAAATAAACCTAAATATCAACTCAATCAAGGAGTTTTATTGGTTCATGGGAAAGCTTACATACATACATACTTAATCACGCCTATGTTCACAAATGGGATAGGCAGAGCATAAGAAACATACATACGTAGGTACATACACATACTCACGCCTGTATTCCCAAGAGGGGTAGGCAGAGCACATGAATTCAAAAATCCAGTGCCACGTTTAGCAATTTCAGGGTAACCAGATGGTTAAACGTGATATTGCAGTGACAGGTTGCTAGCCCATCCCCCACAATACACTAACCCTTTCTTAGAATCGACTCTTACGACACCCACGGGAAGAAAGGGGGAGGTGCTATTCTAACCCGGCACCACATGCAAGAAACATGATACAGACAAAACCATGATTATGACTAGTTCACGCTTCGAAGCCACTTCTAGCATAATGTTATATTTGAAAACAGATGGAAAAGGTAGTATAATTAGTGACAGGTTGCTAGCCTGTCACCTAAAGCATACCTCAACCTATTTCCTTAGCCGCCTCTTACGACATACATACACATACATACAGGGTGAAAATGAAATCCGTAACGAAATTAATTCCTGATACTCAGAATCACTAGCACAATACAATGGTAAAATAAAAACAACACTTTTTTTTTTCTTTTTTTTCATCGGGAAATTCCCAAAAAATTATTGAATGTGGACACACTACAAACCGCGGTGTAACTGTTTACGTTTGTTTAAATTCAATTCTAAAGTAGGGTAGTTTTGCATATTATTATTATTATGCCACAGTTCGACGACCCTAAAGTAATCGCCGAGGGTAGGAATAAAAAATGAATTCTCAAGCGGGCAGTCGATGTGCACGCGTTCCCTAATCATCCCGGTCGTACGATACGTAAGCACAAAGTGTACGAGTGACAATATCGTTAGAATTTTCGAATCGCGAGTACTATGAAATGGTACGAGTGTGCATCCAAAGTGTGGTTTACCAACAAGATGGTGCATCCCTCCATTACGCTCGCGATATACGCGCGAGCACTTGAACAATGTGTATGTGTACGGTGACCGGTGGATAGGACGCGGTGGACCTGCCACCTGACGTCACCCCTTGTGATTTCTATCTTTGGAGCGAAATCAAGCGCCGTGTGTACATGGACAAACCACAAAATTTACAGAATCTTAAAGACAAGATTGTAAGTGCATTTACTGAAGTGAAAGTGACACTGAAGTGCTAATAATAGTGAATAAAAACATTTTGAAACGTGCAAGACTGTTTGGAGAGAAAAGGACTTCATTTTGAACAGCTATTAAGGTACCTACGCTTGGTTTAGATTTGTAGGGTATGGTTATTTTTTTATTACCTATTATTGTACATAAGTTGATTGATAGTTGACGTCCCACGCGCGGTGTCAATAATGTTAGCACTTTTTAGGAAAACTTTAACGACTCATAACTTCTTATTTACAAAAGTAAATGAGAAACTACTCAAATTATATTTTTAAGTTTTATTAACATACTGGTATGTAAAATTTCGTTACGGATTCCATTATCACCCTGTATTCTCACGCCTGTATTCCCAAGAGGGGTAGGCAGAGCACATGAATTCAAAAATCCAGTGCCACGCTTAGCAATTTCAGGGTAACCAGATGGTTACATGTGATAATTATTGCAGTGACAGGTTGCTAGCCCATCGCCCACAAAACATTAACCCTTTCCCAGAGTCGACTCTTACGACACCCACGGGAAGAAAGGGGGAGGTACTATTCTAACCCGGCACCACACGGGGACGACATCCACGGAAGAAATGGAGAAGTATTCTATCTCGACACCATACAGGAAATAACGTTATAATATTTAGATATAGATAATGAAGCTGACTACTTTGATGGTCACCCAAGATTGACGATAGATGGAGCCACTTAAAAATATGCAAACTATTTCATATTACGCTACACAGCGGTCCGTAGCAAGCCATAAGCCTCGCGCTTAGCCCTCAGGAATATGCAGAGGCACGCCACCCCACCTTCTGGGTCTTTAATTAATTTCACTCAGAAAATGGAATGTCAGTGTCGTTAAACCGGTTAACATTAAACTTTGCACGGAATTAAGGTAGGGAACCCTGCTTGGTCAGTTTGACAGCTTTGACAGGGAGGGTGAAAAAGTTACAACTGCGTTCGGTGGATGTCGAAAGGGATGGGCATACTTAAATGTGTCGTGGCAGTATTGTTTGTGGATGGCGACATCTGGCTAGATTTACTTTTTATATCTGTTCTTTTTATTTCTTATAGAGTATAACATACTCTTCAATTTTTTATTTTTTTTGTTAATAAATATTTAATATAGACCATTGTGTTGTCTGAAATAAATGTTTTCTTTCTTTCTTAATGTCGATGCGAATGTTAAACATGACGCAAATATGCCCATTATGCGAATGCGAATATTTTTGACGTCCCTAGTTCGCATCCACTTTTAGCAATATTTTGGTTTTAAATTGATAAAAACATTGCTAGCCTATTGCCTAAGTGAGGGGTCGGCAACCGCGGCCCGTGGGCCGCATTCGAATTTTGATTGTGAATTATAGTAACGTACACAAGTGTGATCCTTCTCTACACCATTTCCCCGATTTGTGGCCTTTCTCTGTTAAAAAGTTGCCGACCACTGGCCTAAGGCATACCTGTGTATAATTTGTTATGTTATCATAACTTAGAGACCCCTCGTGACCCCTAGTAGTGGTTCTACGACCCCCTAAGAGGCCATGACCCACACACTATGAAAAACACTGATCTTGGTATTTAAACTGAAGTTACTTGTCAGGGTATTTTTAAAAAAAAAACGTGGAGTTACTCCCCACTGATCAGTAGTCGTCAATTTTTAAAACATTTTTTTTAGTTTTTTTTTTAATACGGAATATTAAAAAAATCGTGACCGAACTTTTTTTTTGCATGCACTTCATTATGACTAAGTTTTTTTTTTAATATTGCGAAAAAAGGTAGGTACGCCTTTCGTAAAAAGTATGAAATATTAATACAGTACACATCAAAAAACAACCAATCAAACAATCAAAACCGTAAATTGGCAAGCAATGTTAATCCATCTTGCTTTGAGTAAGTTATAATAAAATCATCAAAGAAAGCAATCTAATGGAAATTGCAATATTGCACATTATCTAATTTCCATCTGACATATTGATTGTTACGATTACGACGAGGCATTTTGATAAAAATTGCAATGTTTTTAGTATAGTCAGCAAAAACCAAACAATCCAAACATCTACAAGAAAACGAAATAAAAGGAATTGAACCTTGAAGCACAATTATAAATATTGTGACTTTTTCGTAAAGTGTGAATTCGCATATTTGTCTGTTAAATTTTGTGGAATCAATTACAAGAGCGTGTTAATAACGTTCAACATTAATTTGGACTACCATGACAAAGATGACATGTCAAACATGTCGAACTAAACTCGATTTATAACGTGAGTTATCCGTATTTTATAAGACCATGACAAAGGTACACACACAAGGATTAAACTGCTATAACAAGTTTGCAAAATACATGCCTTCATAATAAATATCCACAAACAGAAGACTCTCCTTGTTTTAGATAGCGTGTAAAAAAACAGTCACGAGAAATTGTGTTGACTTAATAGATTAACTGGTTTTGCCTGTTATTTTGAACAGAGTGTACTTCTACTTGCCAGTGAACGGCAAAATTATGACAAGACAATAGAAATTGAATTCAGGTCACAACATTCTCAATTTTCTTAGATGATGCTATCGAAGTTTTCGCTGCTTTTGTTAGTGACACAAGTTTTGGGCTTGCACCAAAATGTTGAAGAATTTACTTTGGACTTCTTCAAGACAAGAGACGTGAAGTTTATTTGCTTGTTGGCCTGCGGGGATGAAACTTGTAACGTTTTTATAGAAATTATTTTGTCCATCACTGTTATAAATTGGTTGCTAAGTAAATAGGCATTTTGTTGTTTTTAGTTGTTATTTTATTGTTTTTATAAAATCACTCTGTAATTGTTTTATAAATAACGCAGTTAGGAAGTAGGTAGTTATTTTTTAAACTTTATTATTAAATAAGGAATTGTTAGAAAATATTTCTTTCTTCCATGGATGTATAACTCCCAACTTAAAACCTAAAAGTATGCTACAAAAATGGCCACGAAACATGAAATAGTCTTGGTTTTATCTATGTATTGTTTCGTTTGCTCTGCCTACCTCTTTTGGGAATGCAGGCGTGATGTTTGCGCGTGTGTGTGTGTGTGTGCGTTGTTTTTAAATAGTGAAATTATATGGATAACTCAAGAGTTAAGTCGAGTTTATCTCGACATGTTTCAGGCTATCCCATAATCGTTCATCCAAGAGCCGTGATAGGTGCTGCCAAACGTTACATTGTAGTTAAGAGCGTGCAAACAAAATTCGGTGATTTTGATTTTTTTCAAATGCTTTAGAAAGCTATAAAGCCTTAAGTTTTTAAAGAAAAACTACTGTAACATATAAATAAACTCTTTTTCTAGGGATTAACAGAAAGAAATATTTTATTAGCAACACAGACTTCTTTTACTTAGCCAATTTGTTGAAGGGTTTTCACAAAAATACGCGTTAGAGCTGTCTTTCACTTGAAAATTTTCCATTAAAATTTACCATAAACGATATAAACTTGTTATTATCTGATAGACAATATAGTCTACAGGGGATTAACGGATTAACATAAATCAAATTATTGGTTTTTATTATTCAAATATCATTTTACATAATTTGAAAGTTGAACCATTACTTTATTTTTTTTATCATTGATTCTAAATGAAACAATTTTACTGTAAATTTACAGAATATGTTTAGTCTAACCATATTTTTTTCATGGCTAAATATGAGTTAATTTACATTTCACGATTTTTTAAACATTGGTCCAAAACCACTAAGGTCAGGTGGGGGAAGAGAAACGCAGAGATAAGAGGGCTCTACAGACCATAATCACTCATAACTCGACGAGTTATGGTCTGTGGTGCCTCTTACCCCTGCCCTGCCCCTGAATTTCTCTTCCCCCACCTGATCTTATATTACGTACGTAAAAAATGTGTGCGCCCTCTTAATATAATTATGTCGATACATAGAGCGCGTTTAGCAGCCGCCACCACTCCAAGATGAAGGGCTACGGAGTATCCGGAAACATGTAGAGCTAAGCTTGATTTAAAACGAGAGATATCTGTATATTTGAGAGAAAATAACGCATTAACTTTTCAAATAAATTTCTTCAGGGAATCGAAAATTTGCAAGCAACGCCTCAAAATTGTCAATAGCTGTTTCAAGTGTGAATATTGATGCTGCTGCAGAATATTCTCATGCAGTGAAAGTATGTTTGACACATAAATATACAACCATTGGTGTCTTTATGGATACAAAATGTTCACATTTTGAAGACGTATTGTTATTTGTAAGTAAACTATTCAAATCATCTTCGCTGTCACTACAGCGTGATTCTTCTTAATTCATTAACTGTCAGAATAGATGTTCTTTTGCATGCACAATTCTGATAGCCATTTCATTTACAATAGTTAATCGATCATCACCAGCTTGTTTTTTTAAAGGCACGTTTAATTACATTTTTAATTTTTCAGGCTTCTCATAACAATTTCTTCGATGGAAATCACAAATGGCTAATAGTTGACAATGATGACGGGTTGTCTAATGTCACACAGAATTCTGGGGAATTCGAACCTAACGGCAATCTTTCCTTTTCATTTGATAGTTTACAAAGCCTGCATCTAAGTGTAGGCACTGATGTGACTTTGTCATTGCAAAGAGGTAAAGTTAAACTTGATACTCTTAAAAAAATATATGAGGCTATACTGTGCCTTGAATGCTTGAGGGTTTCCCTGGATTTTAAAGAGACTCTATCGTTCAAATAAACCTCAAATTAGTACAAGGTCCGCAATTTTAATATAAAAAAGTCGAATCTGCCTAGCTGTCTTCCAGTATTTAATAGGGAAGGGAACATTTTTATAAATTACTTTCTTTTTTATTACTTTTTATTTTTACTTTCTTGCTTTCGGCCCGCGGCTTCGCCCGCGTGGAACTCGGTTATATTGCGGTATAAAGCAAAACTATAAGAAAACTTCTCGTTTCAAACGACACACAGCGCAATCGATCTATCATCTATCGATCGATCATCGATCGATATCGATCTATCATCGATTGATATCGATCTATCAAGCAAACTATATTTTTGTTTTCCCTCGGGAACATCAATTTTTTCCGGGGTAAAAAGTACCCATTATTTAATCCCGACTTCTATCTTTATGTCTGCAAAATTTCAAAGCAATCGGTTCAGTAGTAACGGCCTGAAAGCGGAACAAACAAACAAACAAACAAACTCACTTTCTGACTTATAATATTAGTAAGGATAAGGATAACAAAAAAAAATCCAGCCTAAATAACGTGGGAACTGTTGAGAAAGTATCTAGTGCGGATTGAAAATTTCACACACAACATTGAATAACATTAAAACTGTGGCAAGTTTCGTCACCATGATATTCTTCGTCAATTATCTTGTGGTAAATATCAAAAATCATCTCTAAACTTTCGAAAAATTCAGAGGTGATTGAGCTTGGGATGTGAATCCACGAACCTCTGCATGAGAGGCCACAAGTCAAACCACTAGGTTGTAAGCAGGTCGTAAAGTACGCATTCAGGGAACATGCGTTAGAAAATATTCCGACGAATTGGGAACCTCTAGCAAGTTTAAAGTCGGTTAAAAATACATAGTGTACCTGATTTCCAGATTTAAAAACGGTTTTTTTTTTGGACAGAGATTTATTTATTATTATAAGTAACTAAAGATAAGAAATAGTACTTGGGTAAGGCTACATGATTCATTGCACAAATTTACAGGTTCTGAAAATCACATCTATGAGGTGTACAGTTACGGAACAATTCGTGGCGGTAAAACAATCATCAGTAAACTAGGATCATGGAAAACTAAATCAGGTAAGCTATTTTTATAATTAGGCATTACATTGAACAAAATGGATTCACTTCCGTCTTTGTTAAATACATTAGCTCAACATTTTCGGCCCAATTTGTGGCTGCAATTTGCTTTATTTCACTTTAAGTGAGAAGTTTTATGATTAAAATTAGGATTGATTTGTCTTGTTAAGCTGCTTATTAAAATTTTAGCAGTGACTAACAGAAAACATTGATGTGTTTCAAAGATTTGGTGCCTCAACTTAACGGCTACAAGTACTATCGACGGTGGGACTTCAACCAATCATCTTTGAATGTAGTCGCCGTAGTAAGTATTTCAAGAGGTTGGAATCGCCTTTCAACGTGCCAGTGGTTTGGGCAGCCTGCCATTATTAAATGATGAAATGATACCTAACACACACACACTAGACACTTATAGTTTGATAAGTCTGTATATCTCTGGAGATAGCCAAACTATTAATTTATTAAAAATAATGTTTGCAAAAAGATGATGAACATCACTAACAGGAAAAATCCTATTACCACTCGTTAAATTACTTGCCCATTACTGTTTTTCTTTCGGTGCTTCTTCATTTCTAAAGATTGACCATGAGCTCCTCTCAGCTGTCACCCGGAATAACTCCGATGGAGGTAATCCAGGATGTTCTGCAGCTAAGATTTCTTTTTCCACCCAGCGAGTCTTTGCCCCGTGTGGTACCGGGTTAGAATAGCACCTCCCCCTTTCTTCCCGTGGGTGTCGAAAGAGTCGACTCTGGGAAAGGGTTAGTGTATAACCTGTCACTGCAATATAACGTTTAACCATCTGGTTACCCTGAATTTGCTAAACGTAGCACTGGATTTTTTAAATAATGTGCTCTGCCTACCCCTCACGGGAAGAATACAGGCGTGAGAATATGTATGTATGTATGTATGTATGAGTCTTTGCCACCACTTCATCCATCATTATAAACTGCAGCAGTTATTAACTAAAGTTCCAATTCTAGATGTCAACTCCGCCCCAAGCATTTGACGTGGATATGATCATCGGAGACCAGCCTAAAGCCGGTGTTGCCATTATAACAGTAACTAGTCTCAAAGTTCTGGAAGAATTAAAAGAGCTACATAACATCAGGTAAATCTATTTATCTACTTGTGAATGATTCTTTTAAGATATTATGTCAAACGAATTGCCGCTAGCGAATTTCATTCTTAAAAAAAATAGTTTATGCAGTATCCGTAAGTAGTATTAAGAGCGTGCGCACACAGAGAGCGGTCAGGAGTTCCGCGTTCTGTTGACCGCTGACCGCTCAAAAGTTCCGACGCACACAAATCGCGTGCAAATTCTTGCGTTCTAGTTTCGTTCGTGTCTTCGTACATACAACATGTCACTGGAGATTTCATCTTCCGATGAACAATTATTGCTTTTGTGGAGTTCAGAAGCTTCTAAAAGAAAAAGAAAATATTGGGTGCACCCTATTAATATCACCCGAGAAGAACAGGGCGAATTTAGTAGTATTTTTCAGGATTTACTTCAAGATGAAAAACGATTCTATGTTTATTTTCGCATGTAAATAAATAGTTTTAATGAATTGTATTACATCTTGAAACTTCATATCGAAAAACATATCTATAATACTAATTGGCGAAAGTGAGTTTCAGCAAAAGAAAGGCTGGCTAATCTAATCTACCTACATCTAATCTAATTAATCTAATCTAATCTACATCACCTAAAATCGTATAATAAACTCCTTTCCCTAACTAATTCGATAAACTTCTCTGTATTTGCACCCTCCGACATCGCGGCGTTCTGCTTTAACCGCCGCGGTCTGACCGCTCGCTGTGTGCGTTGTTGTTAGAGACTCGGTACGTTCGATAGAACCCAGAACTCAGAACTCGGAACTCGGAACTCCTGACCGCTCTCTGTGTGCGCACGCTCTTAGGTAATCCCACTAGAAGTTCATAATACCGACAAGAGTACCACAGCTATGACAGTTAAGTTACACTGATAATGCAAATTTAGACTTCCATCTAGCTTTTTTTGGTAGGAAACCTATACCAAATTGAAAATACATACATACATACATATTCTCACGCCTGTATTCCCAAGAGGGGTAGGCAGAGCACATGAATTCAAAAATTCAGTGC
>BHDV01001201.1:253834-267350 GCA_005406045.1 Adoxophyes honmai
ACCCTGAATTTGCTGAACGTGGCACTGGATTTTTGAATTCATGTGCTCTGCCTACCCCTCATGGGAATGCAGGCGTGAGAATATGGATGTATGTATGTATGTAATTTTTTTTTTTATTGCAGATATAACTACACGATTGTGGACAGGTGGATTGGTGATTTTAACAAAAACAGTACAAGGGTTTGCACCGTTTTTTAGCTTAGTATTATCATCATAACTTTATTTTAGTCTATTTTATTTTTAACCAACTTATTTTGGTAGAAATTTACATCAAATTTAAAATTCTATTGATTTACAATTGTATTGCATTAACTTTCTGTTTTTCTGTTTAAGGTTGTCGCTAATTCTTTGTACTTCAAAGAACATGATGTTACACCAGTGCTTCGCGTAACTCGCGAAATTTTTCAAAGAGTTGACATGCTGCTTCCGCCATTAACGGCTATAGAGTTAGTAACTATCTCAAAAAATCTCTACACTGCATTCGTCTGCTCTCACTAAATATTGTCGGTTCTTCAATATTGCCAGTTTTTTCCAAAACATATAAATCTAAGGGTCAATTCACACCGAGACGAGGCGCGACGCGGCGCTGCACGAAAATGTTTAATAGAACAACTCAAAATATACTTCATTTGTTACAAGATAAGGTTCATATTTCATTGTCAGTATACAGAAAACGTAGCGCGGCGTAGCGCTGCGCCTCGAGACGTAGCGCAGAACCGCGCGGCGTAGCGCTGCGTTGCGCTACGCCGCCCCCTGCGCGGTGTGCGGGAGCGGTGCTGCGTGCGTAGCGCTGCCAACTCAAAATACACTTTATTCGCTACGCGATAAGGTTCACATTTCATCGAAACCATTGGCCGCTTTATGCATCGTCGCGCCGCGTCTCGTCTCGTCTCGTCTCGTCTCGGTGTGAGCTGACCCTATGAGTCAAAAGGGTCACAAAAACCAAATGATGTTTGTTTGACTTCTACGTTTTTTTGCTTGTCTGCACGAAGCGTTTGTTTTGCCAAAGTAACCAAAATATTAGCTGGATCCGTTTACTTTGTCGAAGCGCCACTTTTCATCACGCACACTCTGCTTCTACGGGTTACTATTACAGGACAAGATACTACTACCGCATACCAACAGTTGGCCCTGGAAAATTCGAGAACCAATTCTTGCGGCCACTGACCCCAGGGGCGTGGGGGTGTGTGACAGCTGTCATTCTCCTATGCAGCGTCATGCTCTTCTTGGCTGCAAAGGCGGAACGGCGTCCATCGGCGGTGCAGTACGCCGTTTTCTCCGTCATGGCTATATTTTGTCAGCAATGTATGTAGTACAGGTCAATTAACTAAAACTGACACATGCGACATAATTTGCATGTGACGTTTAGCAAGTCGCTTTGCTAGTAGTTCCATAAAAGTATCGGCTTTAGTTAGACCGATCTATGTACGATACCGCAGTTAATTTATATTTTTAAAGGCGTAGTTTTTAGGTAATATCTTTTTGTTCCAGTTTACGAAGACAACATTGGCAACGACGAACCGTTGAGACTATCTTCAGGTACCTAAAATACTATAGTCTTGAACTTAATAAAATTTTAAAAGGACATTCTTATATTTGAGCTAAAAAATCCTTACTAATGTTATAAGTCAGAAAGTGAGTTTGTTTGTTTGTTTGTTCCGCTTTCACGCCGTAACTACTGAACCGATTGCTTTGAAATTTTGCAGACATAAAAATAGAAGTCCGGATTAAATAATAGGGTACTTTTTATCCCGGAAAAAAATGATGTTCCCGAGGGAAAACAAAAACATAGTTTGCTTGATAGATCGATGATAGATCGATATCGATCGATAGATCATAGATCGATGGCGCTGTGTGTCGTTTGAAAGGAGAAGTTTTCTTATAGTTGTGCTTTATACCGCAATATAATCGAGTTCCACGCGGGCGAAGCCGCGGGCGGAAAGCTAGTAAAAAATAAATGCGACTTGAATACTACCTCTTTTTTTAGTAATTCTTGATATATATTATGTCCGATTAACAGACAGACAGCGGAATATTTATCCTTGGGCAAGGAATCCGAAACTAATGGTCTTCTATTTTTCCCCAGCTCGGCAACTAGCCTTGTTGGTGACAGGAGCATCCTGCGTGCTGATCTTCAACTACTACACCAGCAGCGTGGTCAGTTGGCTGCTGAATGGACCGCCACCTTCCATCAACTCCTTGGATGAACTCTTGGAGAGCCCCCTGTCTCTCATATTTCAGGATATAGGATACACACGTTCATGGCTTCAGGTGACATCACTCGTCGTTCTTTTGTTTCGTACGTCTAGTCGTTTAAAAATGTCCTGACAATGGCCTGAAGGTGAAAGATTCATGATAAGTAAAGTTTTGTATTTTAAAGTTGTCCTGAAACCTGTGATTCGGCTTCACAGAAAAGTTACAAAGACAACTATAAAATATTTATTTTATTTCTATTTATAGTAAGAAACCGATGTAATTAGTGCAATAAAAATGAACTTAGATAGCTAAAAGCGTAAGTTTATGTTTATTTGCCAAGATCTTATCTTTCCAGCATATAACGCGCTTCTTTGAGTTATCGGGTGGCTATCGTCTGTCTTACATAACACTGTTACCAATAGTGATGTTAGCAACACTTGTATTCTGTGCGCAACATCGTACAAAATCAGCTGTGATAAGCCCCTTAGCACAAGGTTAAAAAAATTCATACGATTCCAGAACCCAACATATTACTTCAACAAAAAAAACGCCGAAGTGGAAGACAAATTACGCAGATATAAAGTATTCAATAAAAAAGCGGGAGCTCCTTTGCTAGTACCCCTGAGCGAAGGCATCGAGTTGGTGAAAGCTGGAGGTCTGTTTACTCAACTAACTCCCTTATTACCTGCATATTTCGATCGAATTTCCTCAAGCCAGTTCGGAACGTAAATTGTAAAGAACTGTATAGCAAACTTCGGGTAAATTGTACAAAGTTTAAATTGAGCGGGATACTTGGATGTTTTTTATTGAATAAAATGCTTTGTTGTTCGGAATAGTACTGACCGACTCGTCTCAGTTGCCGCGGCACGATAATGAATGGGTCTTTTAAGCAGAAATACCTGAATGTGTAACTTTTTAATTCCTCAGTCCCATTGAATCTTAAGTCGTGATCCGTAACATGTTCTTCTGTGCAATTAACACGTTAACTGCGGGAAGCAAATTCAAAGACTTTCAGTCGGTGCGTCGTAGGGTATATAAGATCCGACAAACGACTTTCCGTTACAGCGTTTGGGGGTCGAAAGTGCCTGTTCGACCTGCTCATATAAAAGTATCATTATTCGCATGGGTATGATGAATTTCGGTAAAATATACTTTGCAACAGAGAGCCATAGAGTGTTTCATAGTTAACACAGTTGAGGTCGTAAGTAAATGGAGCCATTCTAAAGGATTCAAATGTATGTTTAGAACTGTCGGGTCTTTTATGCCCGATATTCGCACTGACCGAAAAAACTATCGATATAATTTTAGGGCCGTAGGGAGTCAAAAAAGCATCGATATCGATAAAAATAATGCTTTTTTAATATCAGATGTATCTGTAATATTGTAACACTCACGGTAAAGAAAATTTTACATAGCCAAGATTAAGTCTCGTCTTTTTTAACTTAATTAGCAGCTTCTCTGCTACTCGAAGTTCGGCGTAGTTTGTCGTAGCAGCCAGAACGATGTCATATTTTCAGATAAAGCCTGATGAATTAAGTAATGGCAATGGAGTATTTTTTTTCTATTGTGTTGATGATTATAAATTATCCGAGCATTTTATTACATAGTCCGGTGCGCAATAGTAACCCCATCACAACCTTTCTCTGCCACTTCAAACCTCGTTTTAAAGTAATGTAATATGACGCTATTTGTCGCTATAGTTAACTACCTTTACCTTTTTATACATATTCTATATTAGTATGTATGAGTTAAAACTGGTTAAATTACCTTTTTTTACTATACACAAGCACAACCCTAGACAAACTAGCGTGTAATCTAGTGCGGCTATCGGGTCATTCGGCATCGGGTCACTAAGATCCTATACCGCACCAGACAGTTTTTTTTTACTTTCAGTCGGTATAGGGCACAAAGGATCCGATGAGGTTTTTTTGTAATAATTGACTACTATTGAAGAGACGATTTCAAAACAGTAACTATCTCACTTCTACTCACCCGATAACCTGTATAAAGGTCCCGCACCAGCGGAAAGTCAAGGAATTTGCCTGCCGCACCGTAGGCTAGATACGCATAGGGTCTATTCGACCCGAAGCCGCAGTGAACGTGTTAAATAAAATAAGGTACCAGCACGGTTATTATTTGATGCGCTCTGAATCGGCAGGGACTTACTAAAAAATTATAAAATGAACGCCAATCATTATTTGTCATTTACTATCTCTAGTTGGCCAAACCGTCGATAAGCCAGATCCACACTGACTGAACCTACTCGCGTGGCAGAGATTGTTTGGATCTAGAACATGTATCGTGCGCTTGGCTCACAGGGCGTCTTGGTCAGTGCGGAACGGCTGTCGAATATTGTGATGGGCTGCCTTGGATATGTATTCAGTCGACTACCATCATTAGCAAAATGTCTAAATGCGGTTCAGTTTGGGTCCTATAACTGAACTGCGTCTTTATTGAAATACTGTGATGTCATTAAATTACAACAGACTTAGTTTAGGCAACTAAACTTGACTGCTCCTCAACTGAACCTTAAAGGATATCAGACAGAGAGCGATCATACGGTCTTACGTCACATAGCAGGCAGTCTAATCAAATATGCCCGAAGCACGCGAAACTGACCGCTCTCTGTTTGATAGGTCCGTAAGAGAATCGCATTTAGAATTTATAATAATAACCTTGTACAATGCCTTGTACATTATATTCCAGGATTCGCATATCACACAGAAGTATACAACGCCAACACTTTGATAGCTCGGACATTCACACAGAGCGAGTTGTGTGAGCTTGGCTCTCTCCAGTCTATGCAGAAGTCGCAACTCTACGCTTCCGTACCAAAGGGTAGCCCATACAAGGAGTTCTTCAATTGGAAGTATGTTAAAACCTGCTAAATGTTATTTATTAGTTTTTTTTTGCACTCCCAGCAGTCGGTAAGGCGCAAGTTAGTCTAAAGATACCTTTCGCTGTTTAATTTGATACTTCAGAAAACGACTGTTAATCTCTCTAGCGTGCGTGTCTACTCACGCCTAATGTCATTCTAAGACTATGTACAGGTTTTAGACCTTTCGCCCTTACCAACGTCACATACATACGTCACGCCTGTATACCTAAATGGGGTAGGCAGCGCACGTGAACCACCATTCTTAGCCACTTTTAGCGAATTTTGTGGTTTAAATTAGATAAAACAGGAATATCTTCATAAATAGTATTGACAGGTTACTAGCCTGTGGTCGTAAACATACTTAATAAACCTATCGACACCAGATATAGGTTTCGCTTTTTCTTTTTATATTTACTAAACACAAAAATACAAAATCTTATAAAATTTATTCAAAATTTAGTTTCCAATCTGCAACTCGACATTGTTTCTAAATAATTCCACAAATTTTAATTTAGGACAATTTCGTGTTTTGTTGTACTTTGTCTTCAATAAAATTGTTCCACAAAACTATTCAAAAGAAGCTCAGCAAATTTAATGTTACAGCATCGTACCGATTGTGACACGAGAAGTCATCAAAGTATAAGCACATCTGTTTACCTAGAAAAAACGTGTTGCGGTAAACTTTTTCTTATAGTTAAAAAGCAAGTAATGAAGTAAGTTGGTTGTACCAAACTTTTTTCCAGTCTTTTCCGTCTCCATGAGACTGGCATCGTCTCCCGCATCCAACGGCGCACCAGCAGTCCTGAAATAGGCTGCGAAGGCAGTTCCCCACGAGCCCTAGCTCTTGGAGGAGCAGCGCCGGCCTTTATGCTGCTTGCGTTTGGGTTTCTCCTGTCTACCATCACACTTCTGCTGGAGAGGTTTTACCAAAATATAATCATTGCCATCATTATCCTCACTAATATTACTATCACTATCTTTATAATCATTATCACTAACATTATTATCAATATCATTATCACTATCATCATCAGTATTACTATAGCTTTAAAAACAAAAAATCAGTGCGCGACTACCCTCGTCACCATAGTCATTTAAATTGTTGTCAACAGTAGAGTGGCACACAACACTAACAACATCAATCTGTAAACATTCACTCTCACGCACGGTAAAATGTTCATGATCAATTATTGTTTTTTTAATGATGTTTATGTAATAAACTAAGAACATTATGATTTGTTTCAGATACATCGACAGAAATAAATTAATGCTGTCCAAGAAGTTTAACTTATAAGTCATTTTTTGTCAATGATGCAATATTTAAATTTAGTACCTACGATGTAAACTTATAATGCAATGAATGTAATTTACTGTAGTTTGTCACAATAAACGTAATTATAATTATGTAAATTCCTTTTGTTGGACAGTGCAATGACATAATGACATTAACATTTGCTGTATATAATAAGTTCTATGATGGCTCTCAGATCAGATGGTTCTCAGGAATCACTTAAGTACAAAACAGTTTTTCAAACTACTAAGTCTTTGTTTGTGTTGAGTATTTATTACGCACTCTTTTATATCATAGAACACGTTGCCACAGAAACAAAAAGATTTGATTGCATTTGTAGTAGTTACTAATATTGGCCAGACGATGTTATAAAAAAGCGCGAATGGCTACTGTGTATTTATAAATACTAAGTGAGGATCACGAAGGCTTGAAACATTATAAGTATTATACATCAAATTTCGACTTCAGCAATCATCTAAGTACTTTATAAAGCCCCATCGCTTCCTATACGCAAATTGCTCTTAAACACCGCGTATGCAAATAAGTCCTTCGTTGCATACATAATTCGGTAAACTTCCTGAATAGAATTTAACTTTGTATGAAGTAAATTGGGAAATTTGCGTTCGCTATCAAAACATGCTTACGGTATTGTTGAACCAGAAAACAAAAAGATGCGTATTCATAATAATGTTAGGAATTAAGCCCTCTCGTAAATAAATAATACTGAATGACCTGTGGTTTGAATGTCTTTGAGTCAAGTTTCTTGGGGCACATTCTTCTTGGCAATCATAGTCATTTCGAAGCGCAATCAGGCTCAAAACCGGCCAAGTGTAAGTCGACCGCTTGAAGGTTTCCGTACCCAAAACTAAAAACAAACACGTCTTTTGCTTGGGAGCCCCCCGTAATCTTTACGAAGCTGGAGGGAAAAATCAATCGAAAATTTCAGTATATCGGAACCGAAGCCGGAATTCCGTAATATCCCTACATAAAAACCATAAAAAAACCTGGCGGCGAAACATACTAAACTCATGCTTTTGTCTATGTGTATGTAGTATCGTTTCGTATGCTCAGCCCGCCTTGGGAATACAGGAGTTATGGTTGTACCTATGTAAGAAAATTAAAACATAAGCGCATCAAAACTTTTATTTTTAACGTTGATATGTGTTGAATAATAGATCTACTCGAACTAATACCCGATAGTATCTAATAATTCTAATACCTAATTATTGACAAGTAGAAGCGACAAATCTGAACAAATTGTAAACTGTGTCGAAGTAAATATCACATTTTGTTAATCTACAGATTTGTTACTTAATAGCCATGGTCTTCTTTGATTATGTCAGCAGCTCTCTCAGCCAGCATGATGACGGGGGCGTTGATGTTACCACCAGGCATGTAAGGTATAGCGCTGCTGTCAGCCACGCGCAGGCGTTGAACGCCTCGCACGCGCAGCCGCGAATCTAAAACGCTGCCCATCGCGCAAGTGCCAATATAGTGAGACATCTTGAACCTTGTACTCAAAACGTGACAACGCCAGTACTCCTTGCTTCCAAACACAAAAGCACTACATTTCGGTAGCTTAAAGTCCACCAGCTTGGCACCAATTGTTTTAAAATACGACGTCGTTCTTATTTTGTCAAAATCTCGCACCGATTCAGCCAGCACATCCAAGTCGGAATCGTCTGAAAAATATCGGAGATATATCAAGGGATCGTCTTTAGGATTAGTACTATTCAACTGAACTACGCCGCTCGATTTTGGATGGAGGAGATTTATCGCTACGATAGTCATTTCTCTTCCTTTGTTGGCATCATGCAATACTTGACAAACATCATAATTAAGATCAAGATTTATACAAGTTTGCATAGGTCCCTCTGAATCATTGGGATAGATGATCATGCAGCTTTGATAATCAGGGTAGGCTTGAGACTTGTTTAAGGCAACGTTACCGACAATATCGGAACCTCGACGATCGTAATTAGGTGGCTTCGCTGGTTTGTGCGATTCCTTAAACGTGTATGCCAGTATAGAGCCAACATGGTCTTGTAAATTTTCACCGACAGGTAAATTTGAAATAGATTGTATTCCAAACTGCTTCAAATATTCTTTACGTCCAATAGCCGAAAGTAAGAGCAACTTTGGCGAGTTGAATGCCCCTGCAGTTACAATTACTTCTTTGTTGGCCATTATCTCTATGAACTCATTGTTGCTATTTAGTGCTTCAACGCCAATAGCATTTTTGAATTCATCAAATAGAATTTTAGTTACTTGAGTATGTTTAAGTACATCTAAATTGTGTCGGTGGATGATTGGCGTAAGGAAAGAGTAGGCTGTACTCTGTCGGATTCCTTTGCCGCTTATAGTGTACGAAGCTTGAGTGAAACCCAATGTTTCATTCGCGTTGTCATCAATTATTATCTCTCGTCCCAATTCTTTCATCATTTCAAAGTATTTTTCTTCAACTCTTGGGTAACGTTCTTTCGTAATATGGAGATAGCCATCAGTACCGTGAAAATCTTTATATTTTGTATGGAGAATTGTCGCATCCTCCATGTGTTCACTCTTCTTGAAGTACGGCAGAATATTTTCGTAGTTCCAAGACTGGTCTCCTGAGATATCGGCCCAGATTTGGTAATCACGTGGTTGACCTCTCACGTAGAACATAGAGTTTATACTGCTGCTTCCACCGAGCATTTTACCCTGGACTAATGGAAACGCTGCATCTTTTTGGTAATCTTTCCGGTTCTGATCAAATCCATCTACAAATTTCCAGGCTTCATCTGAATGTTGCATGTATCTAGATAATCCAAGATAATCAAACAAAATACAAAATTTTGAAGTGATGCCTAAAAATCTAAAAGAAAAAAGAACCTCTACAATTAAAATTCACTTGGTTGTTTGTCTTTCTGTCAGTCAGTCCTTTTTAGTCGGGAATTAATAACAAATACGAAACCTCTAAATTTATACAAATGAATGTATTTCTACAAAATGTACCAGCAGGAACTGTTAGTAAGAGTATAAGAAGTGATTCAGTGTTCGATTAAGCCTTTATAAAGTTACCATTGATTCGTATTGCGGGTTGCCGCCGGCTTCGACCAGCAGCACGCGCACGCGCGGGTCCTCTGACAGCCGGTTGGCCAGCACGCAGCCCGCTGAGCCTGGCCCCACTATCACAAAGTACTGTACCCGTCTCATCTGAAACCATATATTGTAACTATAGTAGTCACTGAATTTAATTATAAATGTGCACCGCTGAGTAGCGATAAAGGTACAAAAAAATAACTGCTTGATGAGCAACATATTTATGGACATCTTTCAGTTTTAACCCGGCGAGAGTGTGGCAGGGTATGTCATACCCATTGTAATACTAATTTGCGTATATTTTTTGTTTGTGACCTTCAAAGTTCTTGTCGCTTTGAGTAGCTGGAGGTAAAGGGGTGCGGGAGGGGATAGAGGCGTGATTGCAGCGACACGGCAGCTTGCATTCGGATAAAACGCTTGCAAACTTTACTGCGTTAGGGTATGAGATACCCTGCCACAAAGTTAATGTACATATTTTGTGACAAAATCTAGCAGTTATTTTTTGACTTATTTTGTTTGTTGCAATATAGATTTTAATTAAAAAAATACTTTGAATAATTCTACTAAAGCTGGAGTAGACGTGGTAGATGAACTGTATGGTAGTTACAATGTGTCGTGTAGTAGTAAACGTTGGCTTATGGCCATTTTTTATGGCATTTTAAATATACCTTGTTGCTATAAATGCAAACATTATTTAAAGCAAAAATCTACACAAAAACATTAAAAGAACAGAGTTTTTACGTAATTTAGGCCTGACTTTAGTTTATGGACACCTCAAATTGCGAAGAGAACAAAAAAAATCCCAATATTATATACGTCACATGATCAGTACTACACTATACAGTTGAATGAACTACTTGCATGAACTCAAAATGTTCCTGATCGCTGTGTCAGATGCGGAGATTGTCCAAATAAAAAAGATCTAAAGACAAAACATACGTGTGCAAGCTCTGGAAAGGCTATTTGCATAGAACTTGCAACTTTTATTTGCAAAAACTTTATTGATTTGGACTCCGATTCTTAAGATGTTCCTAAGACTATTTGTCTTTTTTAAATAGTTTACAGTGTTACATATGTCATGTTCTATAGTAGTTTTAAGTTATTTTTGATAAACTTTGCTTTGATTTTGTTTTATGGATTTTTAATGAGAGGTTAATTTTTTTTGTTAAAAATTCATAGACTTTTGAGTAAAGTTGTATAACAAATAAGATTTATACCAAATTACTAAATATTTCATTGTTAATACCTAACTATATAGCTGCTTTATCGTTATAATTAAAAAATAATGTCATTAAATTTTTATTGTCGCATTTGTAAGCGGGTATGTCATACCCTGCCACATAGTCCTTGTTACAATTTTTCACCACACTCTCGCCGGGTTAATCTTTTTCACTTGCTTAAATCAGATCTGTAATTATTTGGATCCATAAAATGGTGTTGGGTATAGAAAATCGCAACCCCATCGTAAGAGGTGACTAATGAAATTGGTTTGATATTTCAGTAGAAATGAAATTGTAGAAGTGGCCGCGAAAGGTACAAAAAACATTTTTTTCTATAATCTATCGTTTATGTTTGGTTATGAAAAAAAAAACTAACTTAGTCATACAGAAGCAAGCAATCTAATTCTAATTAATCTAATCTAAATAATATAACAGAATAAGTTGAGTGGCATGTTTTTTTATAAGCAAATTGTAGATCAAGTATGTTATTATTCATACCATGATAGATAATTGAAATTATAAATCTCAATAAAAAAAACCGCGCCACGATGATTATAAAAAAAACCCTTAAAACTTTTCCGCAACAAGCTATAAACAGAATCGTGAATAGTATTCATTGTTGAGCCAAGGCCAGTCATTAATAAAATTCTTTGTATGTGTGTTTGGAGTGAAACTAATTCGCATTGTACGGTAGATAGCTCAAACAAAACATGGGTAAGGACCAAAATTGTAACTTGCGTTCCGGCGCGTTAAAATTTTTATTAACTATTCCATTGTGAACAAAAATTAACCATACAAATGTCATACAATACAATACTATTTATTGAACACCGAAAAAACAATACGATGTTGACCGCTGAAATTAAAACGCACGGAGACAATAGGCTTTGTCGTTATGAAGCGATTTCTCCCGAGGCTACCTTCAACAAAGAGTGACGTAAAAGAACAAATTTAGGCAATAAACAAAATACAAATCGGACAGAACTCCAAAATACAATAAATACAAGAGTATGTTACACTTAGGTTTTGCCCGCAAAATGTTGAATTAAAGGCAATTCAGAAATCTTTCATAAGTACTCATTTTTAATGAAGAACCTTCATACTGAATGGCATTCGAATAACTTTAAAAACGGCAAAATTTTACACAGATTTTACAGCCCCATTTTAACTTTGATGTGGGGGTGAATTTTCAAAAATTCTTTCCGAGGGCCTTTGTAAAACAAAAAAATCTGAAAAAATTCATGTTACTTACTCTAATACTAAAATTCCATGTCTGAGAGGTGTAGCATTTAGAATATCACCTCTCCATTTATTCCGTGGATTTCGTAAGAGGTGGGAGTAGGTTAAGGCATATTTTAGGCCACAGGCTGTCACTATTATACCTGTCAACTCAAATCCTAAAAAAACATGCTAGAAGTGGCCACAAAACGTGAAAAAGTCATAATTTTACCAATATAACGTTTAGTGTGCTTTGCCTACCCCATTTGGAAATACAGGCGTGATGTAAGAAGTATGTGTGTATAAATATACTACCTCCAAAATACGTAAACCTACGAGAAACCTACGTATCTATACATTCCTGATAATAGCGAGTTCAAAAGAAAAAACAAACTCTTTCGCTTTATAATACTAGTGCAGATTACCAACACAGATTAATCAGGTTTAATTATTAACCCCAAAGATAATTTTTAAGGATTAAGATGGAAGAAGGCTTCAAAGGTGCATCATTTACAAAAACACACAAATGCGAAAATAAACAAGCCAAATGCAAAGTTTATTCGCAATCGTCATTCGTACTTATCAGAAGTATTCGTAGGCAACAATAAATTAAATTTTGTTACCTGACACTATGTTACTAATAGTACTTATCTAGGTTTTTAATCTTGACCTAGTCATCAAGGTAATAATGATGAAGCAGATATTGGTTGAAGTTCGGGTTCTATACCCAAAAACAATTGGGTAGATGACAAAAAAAACTATTTAGTCCGTCAGATACTCGTAGATAACCAAAAAATATCGTACACATAATTTTGTCTTTTATTTGACAAACAATAAATGACAAAGATACCGTGCTCTGAAGTTTTGAGCGACGTCACATTTGAGTGCAATTATTACTCAAACGTGACGTCACAAACCCCCACACTGGAAGTTTGATGATCTGTACATTTTTTTGTCGATGTGTAATTATTTGATAATCCAAAAAATACGTTGCATGCTTGGTAATAAACGGGCTTAACTTAAAATTCATGAATTTTAGTAAATCAAGTTTGAAGGTTAAATATTTCGTACCTTTCGTTTATTAAATTCGTTTACAAATTTACACCAATTTTGAGTTAGGCCCGTTTATTACCAAACATGCGACGTGTCTTATTTTTTATAATATATCTTACTTACGGACTAATTAGAATGATATATTTTTAACCCTGTCATCATCCTTATTGTAGCATGTTTGTAATATTCCGACACCTCAAAATGTGCCAGAAAACAATGTAGTAAAGTGGTAGAATAGAGAAATATTTTTTTTACTTGACTTTCGTTTTGGCGTGTGGTGTCGGATTCAGAGCACTTCACCATTTCTTACGTGAATGTCGTAAGGGCGATTTCAGATTAGGCGTTTTGTGCCCTAAAGAAAATACAACGGAGTGGTAGAAGAGTACCTACTCCGTTTCGTTAAAACTAAAACTTTTAACGGACATTTGAATTTTTCTCAGAAATCCAAAGGTAAAACTGGAAATGATTATTGCAATAACACTTAGGTGGGTCATCGTCATAACCCTAAAAAAACATGTCCATTTGTAATATATCAGACATTTTTAATAATTGCATTTAATTTACATCATAACTATAAAG
>BHDV01001201.1:268715-286808 GCA_005406045.1 Adoxophyes honmai
TCGTAATATACCTTTGATTTTTATAAATCACGTGTTTCATTTTTTGGCGAAAAAAATTGCCAGGCTTGACAATGACCCAGGTACTACTGTTTGTTATAATGTTCTCAATACAGACGATATCATCATTAGCGGACGCCTTTGGTTTACTTTAGAATTTGTGAGCATTTGACCGTTAAAAGTTTAGTCTACACTAATATTATAAAGAGGAAAACTTTGTTTGCTTGTTTGTTTGTTTGTTTGTATGTTTGTTTGTTTGGTTGTAATGAATAGGCTCAGAAACAACTGGACCGTTTTTAAAAATTCTTGCACCATTCGAAAGCCATATTATCCACGAGTAACATAGGCTGAATTTTATTTTGAAAAAAAGAGGATTCCGTAAAATATTTGGGTTTAGATACCTACATCTACACTAATCTACACTAATATTATAAAGAGGAAAACTTTGTTTGTTTGTAATGAATAGGATCAGAAACCTACGACCCTAAAATCCGAAATTTACGCGAACGAAGTCGCGGGCGGAAAGCTAGTGTTATATAAAACGGATAATAGTTTTCACTGACCTGGTTTTAGTATTGCTTGTCGTGGGAAATGGATGACGGTCAGTTGCAGAAGAGCCAGAATCCGAAGAGCTCCCTGGATTCTTCTGTTCCTAACGATAGCTGCTACCACATCCATGTCTTCTAAAACCTTTTTCTGTCTGGTATTAGGCAGTAAGCATGAAAAAAAAAACAAATCACAACTCAGATATGAAAATAAATAGTATCGGTTTGACTATGCACCGTGGAAATGAAATCATTAAGTTATTAAAAAAAACCCCCGATACAATAAAAAAAAAATACCCTAATTGGCGCATTTGAGTAATTAACTTCCTTCTAGTTTAGATCTAGTCTAGTCGAACATTACAGTCAAAAATGTAGTGAATGGTTCATTTTGTAAAAAGTTGTATAAATATGTATTTTTTATTTTGTTTAACTTTGAAAAAAAGGGAAAGTGTAATGTTTCCCCTACCCTTAATTAGGAGTACAATCGATACCAATTTTTTTTTTCTATTCTATTACCTTCTTACTTACAGTTAGTACCACGTACTGAATGGACTCATATAAAGTTGGTATGAAAATTTGGGGATAAGTTTGACCAGATTGAGAAATATATTTTTTTAAATTGCCCAAACTAATCTTTTTTTTGTGAATATTTTCATATAATTACCTAATTAGTTTTTAAGCTATCCGACCCCACAACCTGCTCTCTGCGCGTTTGCGACAAAGTTACTGAAACATATTTTCAGACAAACCTCTAAGCACAATACCCTTACGTTTAACTGACGACAAAAACCTATTTTACAATAACTTGTTCGATGTGTGAATAATTTGTGCGAATAGATATTCTATTTTTTAATTTGAAATAAGTCGTATGGTTTGCAAACTCATTATTTGCTTTTCATCACACTCTAAATAGTAACCGCGGGAGTTATCATTACACCCCAAGGCAGTGGTGTAGCGTGGCATTTCGCCGCCCGGGGCCGGTCGAAAATTCACCGCCCCCCATTTTAATGATAAGTCATTTAATGTTTAAATGGAACTAATGTTACATCGCAAATTTTGTCGTAACAAATAATATGACTAAACGTTTACTGCCTAATGTTTGTTTGCCGCAATAATCATTTTCATTTCATAAATCATATTTATGCTAAGAGACAAAATACCTGAATATCATTTTTCGTAGTGAAGGTCTGCTGAACGAAAATTTCCCCAAATAGAAATTTGCGTATCGATTGGCTTTATGCGAAAGATTGTATTGGCACTTAAAACATTAGAGGAAAATTTGTTTGGCTAATTAAATTTGACGAAAATATTTTTGGTATAACCGCAGGATCCCCATTGCGCCCTGTGTTTAACCTACCTTACGTCCCGTACGCAAGTCCCGTTAGTCGGCGCGTACGCAGCTGCCAACGTTTGACATTGAAATGCTACGCGGTTGACTAAGAGCCGGAGTACAAAAGACTGGGCTGTATTAATTAGATTTCCGTATTTTTTTATATGAAAATTCCGAGGAAAAACTCACAGGGGTTTTCAGACGCGTATAAACGACCACTGGTTGAAATATTTACGGGTGATTTCCGGCCATCCTGTATATCTGACCTTTTTTGAACACGAGCTTGCGGTTCACATTACATCGACTTACCAAGACTCAACAATTTAATTTTAGTTCTTCCGGCCTAGCCACGGGGATGGGCGACGCGAACGACGACGCGAGGAGCGAGGCGACCATCCGCGCGACTCAGTTTGCTGGCCACGAGCAGGCGCTTTTGCCGCGGCGATTAGAGTAGGCATATATCGATCGCTTACACAGTAATCATTTTTTGGTTCGAGATATAACATTTGGATGAGACTGTGGAGTACATGATTTAAATAGGAATCGGGGTATAGATGAAGAATTTCACAATAAATATGCAAAATAAAGGAGAGGGGGAGGCCTATGTCCAGCAGTGGACGTCTGTCGGCTGATAATGATGATGATGATGATGCAAAATAATACAGAATGTATCCAGCATTTTTTTTCAATATACTACAATGAGTGTCTTCCCACAATCTCTTTCCTACATGTTTATATTTATGCTGAAGGTGCCTTCCAATTAGCTGGTCTAACTAGTATTTCTGCAATAAAAGTCTCTGTATTCATTAATCGCGGCGACAACGACTAAACTCGTTTGATCACTGCACTAGACGCCGCGACTACCGCTCGACTCCGTGGCTCGCCATTCTGATTCACGCGTTTGTTCCACTCGCCGGTCGCGCCGCGAGTCGCCCGCGCCGGTCGCTCGCTACATTTCGCCGGTCGTGCTGCCAGTCGCCGCTGCGCGTGGCTTGTCGAGTACATTTCTATGCGTTTATTTCAGTCGCTAGACGCTTCGCCGTTCGCGTCGCGCGAATATTCGCTATAGCGACTGTCCCGTGGCCAAGCTATAACCATAGTTTCACATACTGAACGCAGTGTAAGTTCCAAATTGGATCTTTCGATAACGCTTTGCTTTTCAAGAACGCTCAAGCTGGAATCATCGAATATAAGCGATTTCCACGGACGTTTAGAAGAAATTTCCATGGTTCAGAAATGAAAACATCTGTACCTACATCATATTTTATTACCAATTACCAATAATACTCTTACCAAAGTGGCAATTAAACTAATTCGTACGCCGCATGCTACATAATGTGATGACCGCAAAAAGTGTAAAGAACACGGTATAGGTGAAAAACTTAGGTAAGTCGCCTGTTGGTATGTGTGAGCAAGGTGTACGAATGGACATACCACTTTTAAAATTTGAAATTTCGTATGGTTTGCATACTCATTATTTGCTTATCCTGCGGCGTGGGTTAACTGACTTGGTTTGGAACACGTGCGGCGACAGCATAGGTAAATGACCCAGGGTAATTGCTGCTTAATAACATACATCAGGCCTGTATTCCCAAATAGGCTAGACAGAGCACAAGGAACGCTACATAGACAAAACCATACCTATTTCGCGTTTTGTAGTTACTTCTAGCATATTTTTTAGGTTTACGTTACGAAGCACGGTAGTGACAGGTAGCCCCCTGTCGTCTAAAATATACCTTCTTAATCCATTACCTTGATCACCTCTATTAACGTCCACCAAAGAAATGTAGAGGCATTGTTTCTCAGCCGGATACCACAGGGGACTTAATAAAAATGGAATAAATATGTATCCACAAATAAATGATTTTCAAAATTATAAATTCAATTGATATATGTAGATCAGTGTCTTTATTTCGTAATGCACAAACAGTTTTTGTTTTTTTAAGAAGAATAAAACGTAATTATTAATCTATGGGCGTTTTACTTAATCCCATGATCTACTTTGATCATATCAGCGGCTTTCTCAGCCAGCATAATGACGGGAGCGTTGATGTTGCCACTGGTGACGTGAGAGATGGCGCTGCTGTCGGCCACGCGCAGGCGCTGGACACCGCGCACGCGCAGCCGCGAATCTACAACGCTACCCATCGCGCAACCACCACTGTAATGGTACATCGTCATTCTCGTACTCAAAACGTGACAGCGCCAGTACTCCTTACTTCCAAACTCAAAACCACTACATTTCGGTAGCTTCAGATCCACAAACTTCCCACCAGCTTTTTTGAAATGCGATGTTGTCCTTATTTTGTCAAAATCTTGCAGCGAATCAGCCAGTTTATCCAAGTCGGCATCGTCTGAAAAGTACCGGAGGTATATCAAGGGATCGTCTTTGGGGTCTGCGCTTTTCAACTGGATGACGCCGCGCGATTTTGGATGAAGCAGATTTAAAATCGTGAATATCATTTGTTTTCCTTTGTTTGCTTCGTACACTGCTTGACAAATATTGTAGTCAAGAGCGAGGCCCACACAGGTTTGCAATAATCCGTCTGAGTCGTTGGGGACGTTGTGCACAAAGCATTGGTAGTCAGGGAAGGTCTGAGACTTGTTTAAAGCAACGAAACCGACAATTTTGGATCCAGGTTGGTCATAATCAGGTAGTTTCGGTGGTTTGTGCGCTTCCTTCAACGTGTACGCCAGTACAGCGCCGACATGATCTTGTAAATTTTCACCGACAGGTAAATTTGAAATGGAGTTTATTCCAAACTGCTTCAAGTGATCTTCACGTCCAATAGCCGAAAGCAAAAGCAGCTTTGGTGAGTTGAATGCACCGGCAGTCACTATTACTTCTTTGTTTGCCATTATACTTAAAACTTCATTGTTTTTGTTAACTGCTTCAACACCAATTGCATTTTTGAACTCATCAAATAGGATTTTAGTAACGTGAGTGTGTTTAAGTACATCCAAATTGTGCCGGTGTTTGATTGGCCTAAGGAAGGCGTAGGCTGTACTTTGCCGGGTGCCTTTGCTAATAGTGTACAAAGGTTGGCTAAATCCTAGAGTTTCAGTCCCGTTACTGTCAAGAACAATGTCATGTCCTAATTCTTTAAACATTTCTAAGTATTTTTCTTCCCCTTTTGAGTGACGATTTGTCGTTATATGAAGATAGCCATCAGTGCCATGGAAATGTTTGTACTTTGAGTGAAGGATTGCATCATCCTCCATGTGTTCACTCTTCTTGAAGTACGGCAGAACACTTTCGTAGTTCCAAGACTGATCTCTTGTATCTTCGGCCCAGGTTTGGTAATCATGTGGGTTACCTCTGACGTACACCATACCGTTAATGCTGCTGCCTCCACCGAGCATTTTACCCTGGGCTAACGGGAATGCCAAATTATTTTGGTACTCTTTTCGGATTTGATCAAATTCTGCTACGAATTTCCAATCTTGGTCTGAATTTTGTACGAACCCAGCTAGTCCAGGACGCTGAAAATAATTAAACAAATCAAACAACTAATTCAGGTGACTATCTACTGCACCCATTAGGGGCTTAATGGTTTTTTTTTTTTAATAAAATGGATCAAATTTATGCGTGAAAAGAAAGCTAGAGCTTGCCGATCGTGTCAGACAACAAAGTCTATGGAATACCTACATACATATATATATATATATATATACGTAAGCCAAAGATACATTAGGGGACAAAATGTGCCGCGACATGTCGAGCGATGTAGCGCGACGTCGCCGGACTTCGCTCGACATGTAGCGCTACACGTGTATATACGCGGATATAAGGCGCGCGACATGTCGAACGAAGTCCAGCGACGTCGCGCTACATCGCTTGACATGTCGCGCGGCACATTTGTCCCCGAATGTATCCGGGGCTGTACAACCACGCCTGTGTTCTCTAATGGTGTAGGCGGAGCACACAAAAAGTGACAAACAGGTATAATAGTGACAGGTTTCCAAGAAAGAAATGAACACGTGTTATTCTAACCCGACTTCACACAGGGAATAACTTCTTTCTGTTTCTTTGGAATACATACATACACATACATGTATACAATCACGCCTGTTTTCCCAAATGGGGTAAGCAGAGCCCACGAAACGTGACATAGACAGAACCTATGGAATAAACTCTTTAAACTACTATTATTATTGATGGGTTAAGTTTTTCAAAGTTACCATTGATTCGTATTGCGGGTTGCCGCCGGCTTCGACCAGCAGCACCCGCACGCGCGGGTCCTCCGACAGCCGGTTGGCCAGCACGCAGCCCGCCGAGCCCGCCCCCACTACCACGAAGTCGTACCGGACAGTGCCTGTGTCATCTGCAAAATTATAAATATCATAATTTTTGTTGGAAGTGTCGTAAAGTTAAGAGGAAATGGAGCGGTCACATTTTGTATGGAAACGTAGTCCCCTGATTCCTCGCTGGATATTACCCGTAGAACAATGATTTTTTACATCAACAATCTAATGATATATTAGCATGTTCCTATGTTTTCCTTTTTTTCTTTATTGAATTATTAAAGGAGATATTAATCTTCAAAAACATGAAAAATTGGCAAGTTTTTTCCATTGTGTTCAAACCTCTAGAAACCAATTTCAACACAATTACATCAAAATATAAGAACATAGAAACACAGTTATGACATTCCTTAAACGTTTCATGAAAAAACATATTTAATCGGTTAAGTTTTGGAGAAGAAATCAGGGGACTACGAAACGTTGTTTTTGAATAATTTTTATAGGTATTTTCGGTCCGAGCTGTAGTTGTTCTTATCGCACTCGACGTCGTCTGGGCAGGTCACGGCGCGATAGCAATAGATTTAGCAAATACCTATTTTTCAATTCCTTCGACCGGCATATTGCCTCTTAATACGCTCTCTTAGTTTCCATACAATTTTACGATAATTCGCAAACGAAATCGTTATCGAGTCCATCATCGTTTTCAATACACTAGACGCTCTCTCCGAGCGCGGTTGCCATCCGACAGAAATGCAGTGCAGACACAAATGCTAACTACCGTCATAGGTTTATGCAACACAGTATTTTTTTGTTGACTATTCTTAAATAAATGATCATTACGTTTGCAGATAGTACCTACAAAAATATCGAGTTGTACTAATTTTGTGCCGGATTAGAATAGCACCTCCCCCTTTCTTCCCCTGGGTGTCGTAAGAGTCGACTCTGGGAAAGGGTTAGTGTATTGTGGGCGATGGGCTAGCAACCTGTCACTACAATATAACGTTTAACCAACTGGTTACCCTGAAATCGCTAAAGGTGGCACTGGATTTTTTGAATTCATGTGCTCTACCTACCCCTCTTGGGAATACAGGCGTGAGAATACGTATGTATGTATGTTAATTTATAAGATAATTTTATGTCATTATAGTTTCTCGTCTGAAACACAAGATTATCCTAGCTCAGGCAAAGTGTCTAATATTTCCTGTAAGTTTACTCGAGTAATTGTTTTATACTAACCCAAATTTTGTTAAGTATATGGGTCATTCCACGACCAAAGCAGTTTTGCGTGACACTCCGAGGCATAATTTCATTTTATGTTAATGTGTGTTTTTATGAATAAATCGAATAATGCTTCACATTTCAAACGTTTTGAAAAAAGAGGCATCACTTTAAACCTTATAATTATCGAGATAATTAAATTTTCTTTTTTCATATAATTCGGTAATCACCCAAGCAAACAATATTGGCATGAAATCATGTTTATTGATAGATATCACTAGACTTTTTATGCTATACATTTATAGCCTTGAATTATAAACATCTTAAGTAATAGTATAATAATTTTAATTAATGATAACCATTGATAAAAAAAAGAAACGTGAAATTATTATTTTTTTATTAGGTATATATTTTTTTGTGTTGCACAGAGTAATATTCTTAATCAAGGGAAGCATTATTTAAAACTTATATATTTTACAGTGATAACTCAATAAATGACCAATATAGTTATTACCACGTCTATAAAACCGCGGAGATCACTCAAATTACGGTAATCACCGTCGCGGTAATCACGTGAGCAATTTAGTTTTTAATTAATTACTTCGAAACGGTTATTGATAAAAACTCAATATTTTTTTTGTAAGTAGTTATAACACTGTTTAATATGTCAAAATAATCTGAGTTAAATATATTAACAAAACATGCGAGAAAAAAATAATATGGTAATCACTTTTAACTGTGACAAAAAATTCGTGTTGTTTTCTTTCCTTCGTGATTCGGTTACGACACAATAAATCACAGATTCACACTGTTTAGCCGTCGCGGCGTGACAGACTCTTTCTAGGAACGTATCGAGGATGTCTCTCGGAGTATGCGTTTGAGCAGTACGACGCGTTTTATGGCCGAATTTGGTTAAGACGCAAAACTCGGGACACTTTTTAAAAGTGGCTTTAAAAATAAACTAACGTAAAAATAATTATTTAGGCAATAGGATTCAATTTATCATGTAATTGGCTTGCTGTGAACAACAAAAACTTATAGTTTTCGCGTTTAGTTTTCGAAGTATATGTCATCAACTAACAAATTTTGGAGGTGGGACAAGGCGAAAATATGGACTCCACTGACTTTAGATTTTTGTTTCGCGCATTTAATAATAAGAATATACTATTGTTAGACTTATTTTGAGCAGAATAAAGTGTGAATTACGTAAGGTAATTTTTTTAAAAGGTTATCTGTTAAAATTTAGATTTCACAAGCACTTGAACTTGAGAACACGAAAAATCGTACGGCTGAAGAACGGCCCATATCTAGCTTTCCGCCCGCGGCTTCGCCCAAGTGGAATTCGGTTATATTGCGGTATAAAACACAACTATAAGAAAACTTCTCATTTCCACGGAAAAATCTAAGAAGCGCGATGTAACGCTACAATAACTACTTTACTCGTAAATATCTACCTACACGTTTTAAAAAACACCCATCGCTATATATCGCGTACTTCAAGAACTAAATAATGTAACTAATTCGTTGATTTTATTTATTTGATTTTAATTATTTTTGTGTTGGATAGACCCATTATCGAGGAAGGCTATATAAAATCACGCTGTGACTAATAGGAGCGAAGAAACAATGTAAAATGTGGAAAAAAACGGGGGAAATTAGTCACTATTCCACGCAGACGAAGTTGCGGGCACGGTACATATCCTCACGCCTGTATTCCCAAGAGCGGTAGGCATAGGCATAGCACATGAATTTAAAAATCCAGTTCCACGTTTAGGAATTTCAGAGTAACCATATAATATATATGGTTAAACGTGATATTGCAGTGACAAATAATTAAATTAATTAATGATGATAATGATGATGAATGAATTAAATGATGATGCAGTGACATAATAATTTAACATACTAAATGCATTGAATGTAACTAATTCAATTTGCAGAATAACGTATGAAACATATTTTATTCAAGTTAATGACAATGTGAAGAATTACAAGTCAAGGTAACAGGCCAAGTCTTAATCAACAGTCACGAAGGTGATAAACATTGAGGCGCTATTGATTTTTACTGTTGTTTTTACTCTTACCAACTGTTATGGATATATTGTGATAAGCTTATACAGATTGGGATTAATAACACAAACAAAACATATTACACACACACAATAACAGGAACAAAATATATTCCTCAAAATGTGCCAGAAATAAATACTGTAGAGTGGTGGAAAAAAAAAAGTTCTCTAACCTGGTATAAGAATAGCTTGTCGTGGAAAATGGATGGCCGTGAGTTGAAGAAGGGCTAAAATTCGAAACGCTCCCTGTATTCTTCTAATCTTCGCGACAGCTGCTGCTGCGTCCATGTTTCTGGATACCTTTTTTTCTATTAAAACAGGCAACCTAGGGATAAAAAGTATGCTGTTTTTACCAACTTAATCAACCACTAGGAAAATAGCTACGTCATTTTCCTAGTTTAGGCCAAAGTAGAATAACCAGAAGAATAACCAGAGCAGTCACATTTGAAAGTCACATCTCTATCAATTCAAAAATTATAAATAGGTACAAATTAATGAAATCTTTAAAATTAATTGTGACCGACTTAATTTATGTATTTTTACCTAATTACCTCTATACGACTTCACGGCGTGCTCTCCTTCTTAAACTACTAAGTATGACTAATTTGAAACATCTTTTCAAACACACTGTTGTTCTATCTTTTAGAGTTCCGTCAGATTGTGGAGAAAAATTCTTACACAATACAACGTGTTAAAAAATACGAGTAAAGCAGAAAGGGGGTTAAATTGCTCACAATAAGGAGTCAATTTACAATATTTGAAGGAAAAGTCGTTAATTCCACTTATTGAGTTTAGAAAACTTTTTGAATGAAAAATTAAAAATCCTTCAAAGAATACACATACATACACACATACATGCATACATGTTCTCACGCCTGTATTCCCAAGAGGGGTAGGCAGAGCACATGTATTAAAAGAATACACTCTTTCAAATAATACAATGATAACTTCAGTTCTATTAAGTGACAGCTTACTAGGGTTTACAATATTTTTTCTTTTAATCCTAAACTTGGCAAGAATTAAAAAATAGTGAATTCGAGCCTTTTAATGGAAAATAAAGTCAAAAATTTTTGTTACGAAAAAATTAAAAAAGAACATTTGAAAATGTATCTTATTAGATACACTGGCAAGTTAAGGATTAGTAATTTATACATTTTTACCCGGTTTTTTACAGCACGTTGTATATTTATTGTTTTGTAATCATCCTTATGTACCTACGTGATAGTGCCTTCATATACTTACTTTGTTAATTTATTGATGGGACTTGGTATCCTTTCAGAAGATTAGTTCGGTCACCATCATCATCATCGTCAGCCTTTATACGTCCTACTGCAGGGCACAGGCCTCTTCTCAGTATGAGAGGGTTTGGGCTTTTGTCCCACGCGGGCCCAGTGCGGATTGGGAACTTCACACACTACGTTGAATTACTTTGTCGCTGTGTGTAGGTTTCCTCACGATTACTTCGATGCTTTTTGGTAAATTGTTCCTTGGTATTGATTAGGTTTTAAATACTAATCAGTCATCAAAACTAAATTGGTTTACTAAAGCACGCTAGCAACTGGTGATCTGGTTAACTCGTCAACCGTTTTACCAAGTGTCAATTAGTGCCGACACGTCAGATTATATTTAAAACTAGCTTTCCGCCCGCGGCTTCGCCCACGTGGAATTCGGTTATATTGCGGTACACAGAACAATCAATTTACATGTTTATATTCGATTGCAATATTTTACCGTGTTTTAAACGACACACAGCGCCATCTCCAATCCATCCATCAAGCAAACTATAGGTATTTTTGTTTTCCCTCGGCAACATATTTTTTTACGGGATAAAAAGTATCCTATTATTTAATCCGGACTTCTAACTTTACCGCTGCTAAATTTGAAAGCAATCGGTTCAGTAGTTAGGGCGCGGCGTGAAAGCGGAACAAACAAACTCACTTTCCGATTTATAATATTAGTAAGGATGAAAATATTATATCCGAGAGTTTAAATAAAACACACCCCAAGATGTTACCAACCCCATTATTAGATAATGTTGTTTTCTGAGGGATGAATTCTATGTCAACAGGGGAAACCACATTTGTATCTTTTTATGTGTATGACAACCCTTAAAGATCGCGTGGATGATGTATCAAGCAATGAAAAATAGAAAACAGAACACACTTGCTCAAAATATTTATTTCTTATTTCTCTGGACTCGTCACCTTCAAGCCGTTGTCTTCTTTGATCATGTCCGCGGCCTTTTCAGCCAGCATGATGACAGGTGCATAGATGTTCCCGCTGGTGATGTGAGGTATTGCGCTGCTGTCGGCCACGCGCAGACGCTGCACGCTGCGCACGCGCAGCCGCGCATCTAGCACGCCTCCCATCGCGCATGTACCACTGAAATGGGTCAGCGACACCGTGGTACTTAAGACATAACACCGCCAGTACTCTTTACTACCCATCGGAAAACCACTACATTTCGGTAGTTTAAGGTCTACAAATTCACCACCAACTTGCTGGAATAACGATGAATCTCTTATTTTATCGAAATCTTGCAGTGATTCTACTAGTTTATCTAAATCAGATTCATCAGAATAGTATTTGAGAAATATTAAGGGATCGTCATTCGGATCGGTGCTCTTCAACTGAACCACGCCACGGGACTTCGGATGAAGCAGACTGATGGTCACAAATATAACCTCTTTGCCCTTGTTTGCATCATACAGAGTCTGGCAGATATCATAGTTAAGAGCAAAATCAAGGCAGCTCAACATTGGCTTTTGTGAGTCGTTAGGACTGACACTAATAAAACATTTATAGTCAGGCATCTGAGATTCACCTAACGCTACTAATCCAGCAATCACAGAACTGCACTGAGCATAATTAGGAGGCTTTGCTGGCTTGTGACTTTCGCCAAAAGTGTACGCTGCTATACAGCCAACATGATCCTGCAAATTTTCTCCAACTGGCAAATTGGAAATGGTCTTGATTCCCAGTGATTTCAAATTTCCTTCAGGGCCTACACCAGACAGCAAAAGTAGCTTCGCAGAGTTGAACGCACCTGCAGTCACAATTACTTCCTTATCAGCCTTAATGGAAACGGTTTTATTTTCAAACACTGCTTGCACACCGATAGCATTATTACCTTCATCAAAAAGGATTTTAGTTACAAAAGCACCTTTCAGCACATCCAAATTGTGTCGGTGTTTAACTGGTCTAAGAAAACTGAAAGCTGTACTCTGGCGAACTCCTTTGTTGGCAGTTAGTGATGCCTGAGCAAATCCAAGAGTTTCATTCCCATTCAGATCGAGGACAACGTCATAACCTAACTCCTTCATCATATCCAAATATTTTTGTTCATCTGGTTGCGGTTCCCTTGATACATGAAGGAAGCCATTAGTACCGTGAAAATCTTTGTACTTTGACTGACGAATAGCTGGATCATCCAAATGTTCACTTTTTTTGAAATAAGGTAGAACATTTTCATAATTCCAAGACTCATCGCCCACTATATCTGCCCAGGTTTGGAAATCATTTGGATTGCCTCTCAAGTAGAACATGGAGTTCATAGAACTGGTACCACCAAGCATTTTGCCCTGCGGTAACGTGTTGACTGTGTCTTTTTGATATTCTTTCCGGTTCTTATCAAAAGCTGCTACAAACTTCCAATCTTGATCCGATTCTGGTAGGTATGATAGAAGACCAGGAAGCTGAAAGCAGAAAATTCAACAACATGTCTTTATTTATTCCCAAAGTACACATAAATATTATACTTAATATGAAACTGATCATTTACTTATGTATTTACACATGTTGCTAGCCTGTCACCTAAAACATACGAAGGTAAGTAACCAATAAAACCATTAATATTTTTATCTTTATTATGGCACTGGAGAAGACTGAAGAGAAAAAAAAATAGCAACTGAATAAGGTATATCACTATCCGAAATGTTGACATCTAGCACGGTTCCACTAGTCCCGGTAGTCGTCACTTGTGTCACAAGTCTTCATCGGGCATGAAATTGGAGTCCTGTACGGAATTATCATTTCAATAGTTACCTACTTTATAGCCTTCATGTACTTTTTTATATTTTCTCCTAAGACTCGCACTTCATGTAAAAAAGTTTTTACCTGTGTATCTTTTCGGAGACATACCCGGAAGGCATAAATTTCAATTGAACTATTTCTCAGCAATTTCTCAGGCCAAGTGTATCTAAATATCACACGGATAAAAATCCAAGAAGAAAGGGTAAAATACATACATATCCTCACGCCTGTATTCCCAAGAGGGGTAGGCAGAGCACATGAATTCAAAAATCCAGTGCCACGTTTAGCGATTTCAGGGTAACCAGATGGTTAAACGTGATATTGCAGTGACAGGTTGCTAGCCCATCGCCCACAATACACAAACCCTTTCCCAGAGTCGACTCTTACGACACCCACGGGAAGAAAGGGGGAGGTGCTATCTAACCCGGCACCACACGGGATAAAATACTATCGTACAAATAAACGATAACAGTGTTCTACAATTCCCTGTGTTGTATTGCTTCTTTGGTATCGAGTTTTTTGAATTGTCTTCATTAATTTCTTTCCTGGATATCGTAAGAGGCAACTAAGGCATTAGATCCAGGTATGCTTTAGAAGACCGGCTGGCAACTGTTTTACCTCTTTCATCTATTTTTAAGCCTAAACTTATGTTATAATGCTTACTAAAATTAAACGAGACTATGCTGTCATGGTTTCCCTGTGTCATTTTATGTGCTCTTACACACCTAAACCTACTAATCGCCGAATAGGCGAACCAACAAATGTAATTCATATACTGAACCATCAAAGGATAATCCTACCTGGCGCCAACATAGTTTCGAATATTGGTTGCATAAATACAACTTCCAACTATCTCTCCGTAGACTTCAGTCGCTAGACATAACACCGGCCTGGAAAGAGACCTATAATAAAACCTAAAACCTATAAGAGGACTCTATGGAGTCTTTCCCACACTGCCTGCCCCATAGGGACAGTGACGTATCTATGTTCTACTGTATTACCATGGACTCAAAAGGCGGGTCACGACCGGCTTCGATGACAAGCACTCGCACGCTCTGTTCCTCGGACAGACGGTTGGCGAGCACGCAGCCTGCGGAACCGCCGCCGACGATTACGAAGTCGTAGCGTATGGTGCCGGTGTTATCTGTACTCACAAAAGTGATACTTAAGAGCGTGCACACAAAATTCGGTGATTTTGATGTTTTTCCAATGCTTTAGAAAGCTATAAATCCTTAAGTTTTTAAAGAAAAACTACTGTAACATATAAATAAACTCTTTTTCTAGGGATTAACGGAAAAAAATATTTTATTAGCAACACAGATTTCTTTTACTTAGCCAATTTGTTGAAGGGTTTTCACAAAAATACGCGTCAGAGCTGTCTTTCACTTGAAAATTTGCCATTAAAATTTACCATAAACGATATAAACTTGTTATTATCTGATAGACAATATAGTCTACTGGGGATTAACGGATTAACATGAATCAAATTATTGGTTTTTATTATTCAAATATCATTTTACATAATTTGAAAGTTGAACCATTACTTTATTTTTTTTCTCATTGATTTTAATGTAATTACAAATGAAACAATTTTATTGTAAATTAACAGAATATGTTTAGTCTAACCATATTTTTTTCATGGCTAAATATGAGTTAATTTACATTTCACGATTATTTAAACATTGGGCCAAAACCACTAAGGTCAGGTGGGGGAAGAGAAACGCAGGGATAAGAGGGCTCTACAGACCATACTCACTCATAACTCGACGAATTATGGTCTGTGGTGCCTCTTACCCCTGCCCTGCCCCTGAATTTCTCTTCCCCCACCTGATCTTATATTACGTTCGTAAAAAATGTGTGCGCCCTCTTAAGTTGATTTAAAAGATGATATGCTATGGAGAGTACAGCTATAGAGACAGGAACAAAACTATCCGGCAACAACCCCACGAAATATTGCTTAGCCTTTACGGGCGTTTTATATTATTATCGTATTCCTATCTGTAGTATGCTATTCTATCTGTCTATAATATATGTACCATCGAACCAATTAATTCCTGACCCACCATAGAACCTATTCATAGTGAACGTCATAGTGACATTGCATTGCTTGACAAAGGAAACGTTTATGACGTTTATTGTGACAACGTTCTGCGGTGGGTCAGGAATCAGTTGGTTTGATAGTAGGTATATTGAAGTCAGGAACGTGGCGTAGTATGCAGTCTGATTTTTTATACACTATAACAAGAGCAAAAACAAAGAAGAGCAAAATTTACAAGTAATTAACATAATTAATACATACATACTGCTTAAAATTGTATTGTTGAAAATGGCACATTGACCAGAAATTCAGCACACTTTAAATCTGTTGAAGAGTATAATTATAGCATACCAGATCGAGACAACTAAGGCTAGATGGTCCATGAATGACGTTTAGGTTGCCGTCTGTGGTAAGTTTCGAAAACTTGATGCAGAATGACGCAACGTGTCGTCGACGTTAATCCTGCAGCTGTCGATTGCCAAATTTTACCTTTACCCACTCCATAACTTGTAGCCGAATGTGGTCTTCTCGACGGAAACCATGGTTTAAGAAGTGTCTAACCTGGCAAAAGTACAGCTTGCTCTGGCCAGTGTATAGCTGTGAGTTGCAATAGAGCTATGACTCGGAACGCCGCCTGAATCCGTCTGATCCTTGCGACTGCCGCCGCAGCATCCATGTCTTCGGCGCTGGACAAAACCAATCATGTTTGATGAAATTGCAAAGACTGGTTCCCTTACGGAAGTCATTTGTACTACTGCTTTCAATGAATCCGTTATCCTTTCTCACCTTGGTACCCGTTTATTCTGAAATCAGAATTCAGATCTGGTTGCGTCAAAATAGTATGGAGTATGCAGTTCATACTTATGACTTATGACTTCTGCAGTATTGGTGTTTTTGCTCACCAAAGAACTACAGTGGTATCGCATAACGTCATGACATGACAGTCGGAACCCATGCAAAATTATTGAACATGTGGCTGATTAAACATGCCCTCGACAATCGTGACGTTCTAGGAGAGATACCTAGATACAATATAGAGAAGTGGACTTTTTCCCACTCCAATGGCATTCCCATTTACTCATCAGGTAAGTACATTTTGTTCAACGATGACAGAATAACAGGCTTTAAACATTGCTTCTTTTTCAATAGTTCAGAGCTACTAAGTTATGGGGAACAATAAACCATAGGGTTTATTGTCCATTGGGTTCATAGAAATTGGAACTAATTGTTATCATGTAATAAGATGTCGGAATTACTTCAACTTATTTACATACATAGGTCACGCCTGGGGGTACAGATTTTCCAAAATAGAGTAGAAAGAACACACAAAACGCTACACGTAACCAAAACTACGACAATTTCACTCTTTGCAGCCACTTTCAGCTTAATTTTAGATTTAAACAGAGATGAAACAATTACAATAGTGGTGGTTTGCTAGCTTGTCACCAAAAGGACACTTTAACCTACTTATACCCTTGCTCGCATTTTACGTCATCCACATATAGATGTTATTCGAAACTTGACACCACACGAGGCATTCGACTTATTTATGTTTCAATTTGACTATTCAAACAGACTGCGAAAAACATTTTTAAACAGTATGCACCCAACAAGCCGTTAAAGATCAAAAATTTTAATCAAAAATATTTTAATAATTTGCTAGAATGTCTTACCTGAATAAAAGATTTCACGACGTATGTTTTCAAAAACTGTAGAATAACTGGGCGCGCACCTTTACAAACATTGATCCCAACTTATTGTCGCAAAAGATATTTTTGCATAATAATGACGGTTACACATTTGCAGAAACGAGTTATATTTACTTGTACTTTTGCTACACCGTCTGAATTTAAAATACTAAATTTATTATGTTTGTTTTGTGTGGTGCCGGGTTAGAATAGCACCTCCCCCTTTCCTCCCGTGGGTGTCGTATGAGTCGACTCTGGGAAAGGGTTAGTGTATTGTGGGCGATGGGCTAGCAACCTGTCACTGCAATTTCACGTTTAACCATCTGGTTACCCTGAATTTGCTAAACGTGGCACTGGATTTTTGAATTCATGTGCTCTGCCTACCCCTCATGGGAATACAGGCGTGAGAATATGTATGTATGTGTATTTTGTTTCACGCGTTTTGAGTCGAAACCTCCGAGCGCCCCAGCCTTAGGCATTATTTGCGCCACATATAAAACTTTCGGGCCTTTCTCACTCAGCAAATCAGCATTGCCATACAACGTGGCAATGTTGCCAGCCTTCTGGGCACTCTACCTATTAAAGGAAATCTGTTTTTTTTTTTATCTTTAATTTTAGTTTTTGATTTATATTCTTGTTTAGGTAGCCTTTTACACGACTGTGTTTTTTTTGCAATTTTTGTTTTTTAAAAACAACAATAAATTTCTTTTTTAAAGTGAAGATAAGATAATAAGTGGGAATTGACACCTTCTAATCTTGCTCGTGCGAGAAATATTCCATGAGAGAAATCTCCACGCGAATGTTATAACTGGGGGCCGAAGTCCACTGGGAGTGAGTTGGAAGTTGTATTTACATACATACATACATACATATTCTCACGCCTGTATTCCCAAGAGGGGTAGGCAGAGCACATGAATTCAAAAATTCAGTG
>BHDV01001201.1:297570-340098 GCA_005406045.1 Adoxophyes honmai
TAAAAATTTGAGGAAAATATATGCACATTACACTGCGATTCTCACATCGGACATGTAAAAAACGGTGCTGTGATATTCACCCATCTCCGACATACTTACCGTCCGGTTTGTTCACTCCTTAAGTTATAACTAGAAACAAGAAATGGCGCTATTCTGTATTCTGTAGTATGAACGAAGTAACCAGTAGCTTACATCTCCAAATATGAGCATAGTGGTGAACATGAACCAGTCCAGTTTATCATCAGTTCCAACTTGTAATGTTTCAAACTGTCGTGATTCTCACTACTTATATGTACGCTGGACTTAATCACATTTTATTTATTTAACTTCTCGAGAAAGTGAATAAATGAAATTGTGATTAAGTCCCGCCTACATATGAGTCCCAACTTGAGTCATATAAAAAATCTTAATTTCACCCTTAATTTATTAAGTTCCTAATCGATTACAGATGGCCTGGTGACGGCTCGCTATGATTACATAATAGTGGGGGGAGGCTCGGCTGGCTGCGTGCTGGCAACTCGGCTGTCCGAGGACCCACAAGTACGCGTTCTGTTGATCGAGGCCGGTGGTGACCCAGCCTTTGAAGCAACGGTACGAGAAATTATAATCCAGATTTACAAGCTACTAAAACATTGAATAGAACTCAGTCCTCTAAGACTTAGAGTCTAAGTAGGTGAGGGTTTAGAGTATGGTTCCCATGCTGTTAATCTTCATTGAATAGCTTGTGAAATGAAGCTTGTGAAGATGAATTCCGAACAATTTTGAGGTGTGAGCCTGCTGGATTCGAACCTACGATCAGAGGAGCTACAACAGCTAAAAAAATTTTTCAATCATTCATCAAAATTTGAATCAGCGCTGCGTAATGCATTCGAATGGAATTGCCTCAATGTGCACTTTACTTACGTACATAATTAAATTTGTATCTAATACGTACTGTAAGAATATGTTATTTGAAGTCCTAGCTAATCTTTCATTATTTGCAATTTCCTTAGCTGGTCATAAATTTCCATCGTGTGCAGCACTGCACTGACATAAATCTCTTTTTAATTACACTGTTTTTTTTTTTCATTTCCAGCGTCCAGGATTAACGGCTTTTATACAGCATACATCCATGGATTGGAACTTTACTGAACAATATTCTAGAAACAGGGACATTTATCAAAAAAACCTTGCACTACCAATCAGTCAGGCCAAGATGCTTGGTGGCGGCAGCAGCATGAACTTAATGCTGTACGTCAGAGGAAATCCTCACGATTACCAGACCTGGGCTGATGAAGTCTGCGACCAATCATGGAACTACACCAACGTTCTACCGTACTTCAAGAAAAGTGAACACATGGAAGATCCGGAGATTCTACACTCGGAGTATCGTAAATTTCATGGCACAGACGGCCTGTTACGTATAAGTAAATTCTTCTATCAAGAACTTCAAGAATATCTACAAATGTTTCGAGAGCTAGGCCACAAGATACTTCCCGACTGCAATGGGTTCAATACTCTTGGGTACTGCCTACCATCCTACACTATAAGCCATGGAATTCGACAGAGTACCGCTTACGCTTTTCTTAGGCCCGTTAAAGAGCGACAGAATCTAGACGTACTCAAAAACACACAAGTTTCTAGAATACTTGTAGATAACTCTAATTGTGCTTATGGTGTTGAAGCATTGACTTCGGATGACAGAAAGATAACTATTTTGGCTGATAAAGAGGTCATAGTATCTGCTGGTGGAATTAATTCAGCGAAATTGCTTTTGCTATCTGGTATTGGTCCCGAGGATCATTTGAAATCATTAGGAATCAATGTAGTGTCGAACCTACCCGTAGGTCTAAACTTGCAAGATCACGCAGGATCTTTATCAACGTATACGTTTAAGAAAGCACATAATCCACCTCAAGGTCTAAAACTTGATGAAGTAGCTATACATTGTGTAACAGGATATGTAGCTTTGAACAAGAGTCAAACCTATCCCGATTATCAAGTATTTGCATTTGGCCTTCCAAACGACTCTGAAGAAATATTGACATTCTGTGCCTTTAATTTAGCAGCTGATTATGAAATATGTCAAGCTATACACGATGCTAATAAAGGCAGAGAAGTGTTGTTCAACGTAATAATGCTTTTACATCCAAAATCTCGCGGCAAAGTTGAACTACAGAGTACTAACCCAAAAGACGATCCATTGATCTACCTCAATGCGTTCACTGAAGACGAGGATCTCGATACTATAGCAGAGTCGTTAGCAGATTTCGACACTTTAAGAAGCTCCTCTTACTTCAAAAGTGTGGGTGGTGAATTCGTTGATCTAAAGCTGCCGAAGTGTGCGCATTTGGAACCAGGTTGCAAGGAGTACTGGCGATGCTATGCGCTGAGTACTCGCATGAGTATATTCCACTTCGCCGGCGCGTGCGCGATGGGTGGAGTCTTGGACTCGCGCCTGCGTGTGCGCGGCGTGCAAGGCCTGCGCGTGGCCGACAGCAGCGCCATGCCGTACATCACCAGCGGGAACCCAAATGCAGCCGTCATCATGCTTGCTGAAAAGGCTGCTGACATGATAAAGGAAGATAATTATTGTAATTAGTTGGTTTCGGTTCTATTTTTCCTAAAGTTGGTAAGTGTTGGTAAGACTTAACTTTAACTTATTCACTAAGACAAGTTAATAGGGCAATCAAAAATGCAGTGTACAAACTTGGTTACCTTTGTTTTATCAAAAAGGTTATGACAAATTGTAACTTCAATAAATTTTTCGTACAATTTCAAGTGTCAAATTATTATTTGAATGGACTTTCACAAATGACATACATACATATTATCTTTTTCCTCTCTTAAATAAACAGGTAAGTACATAAGTTGAACTTTACATTACTTTTACATATCAGTTTCATTGCACTTCATTAAAATGACGCCTGAAACTACAACAACCCATTTTTCCTTAGTCACCCAGCGATGTAGCATGTTATTTTAGGCGTCAGACCAGCAATCTCTCACTATTGTATGTGTATTAACCAAAACCAAAAACATGCTAAAAGTGGCAACGAACGAAAAACAGTCCTGGTTTTATATAAGAAACGTTTCGCAATTCCTGTGTACCCCGTTAGGAAATACAAACTTGATGTCTATATTGACATTTGTTAAAAAAAATAGCCATTCAGTTCGGAAGATAATTCCTAAATTTTTGCACAAAAGAGACAGCAGTTGATTTATGTACAAGTGGCTTTTTATTTGATGTACTTAGCTGTATTGAGACAAATGAATTAAAGTGTTTGAATTATACTCTTGTTTTACGTAAAGGTGACTCAGTGAGGAAGAAAGTGAATTTTCGACGTGACGTTTGGTGCTTGTATTTTAAAATTGTAAATTCTTTACTGGTTAAGGAATGTTATATTCTGGTTAAATTATCAAGAGATGTTATTACCTTGTTAGGTAAGATACAAAAAAAAATACTTTCCTAGTATTCCTTTTTTTGTCTTTTTACAGTAGCATTTAGTGTATATTTTATTAATGTATTTAAATGTTAATCGGAGCCACTTTTTGTAGGTCCTAATTATTAAGTTTTCTTTCTGTCTCTGAAAGGTTGACTGTAAGAGATCGCTTGAGAAACAAGTTTGACTTTCTACTTCACTATCTCGTTTGTATTTTTTGGGTATTTGTTCTTCTGTTTTCAGCAATAAAGTGTTTACTTACATACACACCAAATTGTGTGTCCAAATTTTTGACAAATAAAACTGTCTAAAGAAAGTATTATTTATTTCAGAATTTGTCGTAATTTTTTATACCGTGTTATTATATTGAGTTTGTCGTAATTCACCATTTTATCTGAGATATTATGTTTTCGTCTCTGCCGTGACTTGGGTACATAGGGAATTAAATAATTGAAATTTAAAAAAAGTAAATATTTGTCTCAGTAGCATGATTTCATTATGATAGGGGATAGACAGACTAGTAGTTGTGATGCGCGCCAACAATGGATAATGTAACCGGAAAATAATAAAATCCGTAAATTTATAAATTTCCTAATCTCCGTTTAAAACCTACGGAAGTTAATAAATTTCCTAAAAAAAATCGTAAATTTTTGAACTTACGGATCTTGTTATTTTCCGATGACAGATATACAGGATGAATAAGAAAATCCGAGAGTACACCTCAATTAAAACAATTGAGTTCGTACATTCCATTTTCCAGCAGCTCTGAGTAAGAAACACTTATTTTGTATCACCATTTTGATTTCATCCTGTATAATGGCCCATCCTCCAGCTAAGCATACTTTTTTCTATTCTAGTCACTTTATTACTATTATTTTCAAGTCAGCTCGTTCCCTTATCACACTATTTAGTATTCTATCCTTCAGTAATAGACCTTCAATACTTCTTGACACTCTTTGTAGAGCATTTATTTAAATCTACTTTCATGCAATGTTAAAACTATAAAATCAATAATAATAACGATTATGTAATATAATTGGAATAGAAAATTACTCTCCTTTTCTTCCGTGGAGGTCTTACGAAGTGACTAAGGAAGTAGGTAGATTTGGTATGCTGTAGGCGACAGACTAGCAAACTGTCATAATTATGTCTCTTCCATCTGTTTTTAACCTAACATTAACACCTTGTAGGTACCTATAATAAACATAATTATAAGTGCGTTAAAAAAACTTTAATGTTTTTTGTTTTTGTACGTTGTGCTACAGATCCTACAGCTGCTGTACAAAATATTAAAATGTCCCAAGACCTCCGAGTGCTGGTTGTACTGCAGCTCGTAGTGGTCTACTGGTCATGCGAGGCTGTCCCGTCCGTCACACCAGGTTATTTTATTTATAAATAGTAGTTTTACTACTTTATTAAATATTAATACTAAATTGGGGTAAACATATATTTTTATAGCAGTTAAATGCTAGAAGTGGGAATGTCTTACTAGAAGTTAAATAATACCATTTATATCTTAAAGCTCCAAACGCAATTGACAGTGGAAACGGGGCGCGTCACAGCAGTGGCGTCACAGTAGGTACAATGGAAACGCTAATTTCCCGGCTGGTACGATGTGCGTGCTCCTTCGTTTGATTTCGAATATCACAACCAATCCTATGAAGTCATCCTACCGCATCGGCCCGTTTCCGCTGGGAGCAAAACTGTCATTTGACACTGACTAATAAATTGGCTAAACATTTGCAAGATCTGTAGAGTTTAGAACTTTTGCTATTTTTTCTCGATTCAATTTCACTTTTCACTATTAAGCCTTTTTCGATACGTAGATGACTTGACGACTCGCTACGACTTCATAATAGTGGGGGCAGGCTCAGCGGGCTGCGTGCTGGCCAACCGGCTGTCGGAGTCCCCCCACATACGCGTGCTCCTGATTGAAGCCGGTGGGGATCCTCCCTTCGACACCATGGTATGACAGTTTCTTAGAACTAGCCAGTTATTAACCTTTATCCCACTCGACGCAAAATCCAGATTAGGAGTAAGATGTAGGTCAATCTCCAATCTCCTAGGTTCAATTAATATCCAGCTTCGGACGCAGACTAGTTTGGAGGTCCACTCCCTAACAAAACTTGTGTTTTGGCGTTTAAAATTTGCCTACCTTTTACCGTTATCTGTTTACACGCAAAATTTAAACTAATTGCGAGAGTCCAGCGTTCAAAATTCCGTTGGACGCCACTGGTTAAAATTTTGCTGCATCTTTAGACCATTCGCTATTATAAATATTGTAGTTTTCTCTATGTTAAAACACGTGTTAACGCAGCAGTATCTTTTCATTTTACACCGATTATAAGGACGAAAAGATTTTAAATTTGATTTAGTTGATTTGATGATTACTACTTTAGCACTTGATAACATAAAGGAAGGCTGTTCACGCAGTTCGCGGTCTTATCCATTTCTTTTATCACTCAATCTACACCGATTTGATATAGGTCAAAAACTTTCAGACTTCTTTTATGGATTGGTAATAATTAATTTGTTTGATTTCAGAATTCTAGCCAAGAAACCATGAAAAACTCAGCTGCGGATTGGAACTTCACTGAACAATATTCGAAAAATCGGGATATTTATCAGAATAATCTGCAGTTACCACTCAGTCAAGGAAAAATGTTGGGTGGGAGCAGCAACATGAATTCGATGTTTTACGTGAGAGGAAACCCTCATGATTATAAAATTTGGGCTGACAAGGCCGGTAACCAGTCGTGGAATTATGCCAACATCCTACCATACTTTAAGAAGAGTGAACGTTTAGAAGACCCAAAAATCCTAAAATCAAAGTATCGAAAATACCACGGGACAAGCGGCCCTTTATCTGTTAGAAATTTGTATTCCCGCGATATTCAAGTCCTATTAGAAATGTTCCGAGAGTCAGGTCATAAGATTCTTCTTGACTCAAATGGTGTCAAAACTTTAGGGTACAGTCAGCCTTCATATGTTTTTAGCAATGACACCCGCAATGACATAGCTAATGGTTTCCTCAGACCTATGAAGCATCGACAAAATGTGGACATACTCAGACATATACAAGTTACTAAAATCCTAATCAATGATGCTGACAATGCATACGGCGTTGAAGCATCGACGATAGAAAATAAAACACTAACTATATTGGCTGATAAAGAGGTGATCGTGTCTTCTGGTGGTTTGAATTCTCCAAAATTGCTAATGCTCTCTGGAATAGGTCCCAGAAAGCATTTGAAATCATTGGAAATTAAAGTAATTTCCAATTTACCAGTCGGTCGAAATTTGCAGGACCACGCAAGTGCCATAGTAGCTTATACTTTCAATAGTACACGTCTACCATTGCAAGAGTCTGATAGTTTACGACTTCCAACGCCCGTTGCAGTAGGATACGTAGCTTTAAAAAAAAGTCAAAGATATCCAGATTATCAGGTCACAACATACTTGTATCCGAAGAGCGCAGATAATTTGTTAACATTTTGTTCTTTTCATTTAGGTATTGATAACAATATATGTCAGACTCTCTATGATGCTAATGAAGATAAAGAAGTACTGTTTGGTATAATTACGCTTCTGCATCCAAAATCTCGTGGCAAAGTTGAATTGCAGAGTGCCGACCCTAAAGACGATCCATTGATATATCTCAGCGCATTTCAGGGATCAGACCTTGATAGAATAGCAAAATCTTTGGAAGATTTTGACAATTTACGCAACTCTTCCTACTTTAAACGCGTGGGTGGAGAATTCGTTGATCTCAAACTGCCAAAGTGTGCAGACTTGGAAGTTGGCAGTAAGGAGTACTGGCGATGCCATGCACTGAGTACGCGCGTGAGTGTGCACGACTTCAGCGGTGCGTGCGCGATGGGTGGGGTCCTGGACTCGCGGCTGCGCGTGCGCGGCGTTCGGCGTCTGCGCGTGGCCGACAGCAGCGCCATACCTTACATCACCAGCGGGAACATCTATGCACCTGTCATCATGCTGGCTGAAAAAGGCGCGGACATGATTAAAGAAGACAACGGTTGCTAGTTTAGTTCTGAACATTAATTTCCGGTCGCATAATTTAGAAAAAAAATCATTTACAATCACCTCTGTGTTCCAAAGTGACAGGGCACATGAAACGTGACGTAGATAAAGCCATGATTATTTTACGTTTAGGAGCCACTTTATCACGTTTTTAGTTTTAAAAACAGATGGGAGAGGTATATTAGTGACTGGTTGGTGGTCTGTTACCTAAAGCGTATTAAAACCTATATGGGCCGTTCTTCAGCCGTACGATTTTTCGTGTTCTCAAGTTCAAGTGCTTGTGAAATCTAAATTTTAACAGATAACCTTTTAAAAAAATTACCTTACGTAATTCACACTTTATTCTGCTCAAAATAAGTCTAACAATAGTATATTCTTATTATTAAATGCGCGAAACAAAAATCTAAAGTCAGTGGAGTCCATATTTTCGCCTTGTCCCACCTCCAAAATTTGTTAGTTGATGACATATACTTCGAAATCTAAACGCGAAAACTATAAGTTTTTGTTGTTCACAGCAAGCCAATTACATGATAAATTGAATCCTATTGCCTAAATAATTATTTTTACGTTAGTTTATTTTTAAAGCCACTTTTAAAAAGTGTCCCGAGTTTTGCGTCTTAACCAAATTCGGCCATAAAACGCGTCGTACTGCTCAAACGCATACTCCGAGAGACATCCTCGATACGTTCCTAGAAAGAGTCTGTCACGCCGCGACGGCTAAACAGTGTGAATCTGTGATTTATTGTGTCGTAACCGAATCACGAAGGAAAGAAAACAACACGAATTTTTTGTCACAGTTAAAAGTGATTACCATATTATTTTTTTCTCGCATGTTTTGTTAATATATTTAACTCAGATTATTTTGACATATTAAACAGTGTTATAACTACTTACAAAAAAAATATTGAGTTTTTATCAATAACCGTTTCGAAGTAATTAATTAAAAACTAAATTGCTCACGTGATTACCGCGACGGTGATTACCGTAATTTGAGTGATCTCCGCGGTTTTATAGACGTGGTAATAACTATATTGGTCATTTATTGAGTTATCACTGTAAAATATATAAGTTTTAAATAATGCTTCCCTTGATTAAGAATATTACTCTGTGCAACACAAAAAAATATATACCTAATAAAAAAATAATAATTTCACGTTTCTTTTTTTTATCAATGGTTATCATTAATTAAAATTATTATACTATTACTTAAGATGTTTATAATTCAAGGCTATAAATGTATAGCATAAAAAGTCTAGTGATATCTATCAATAAACATGATTTCATGCCAATATTGTTTGCTTGGGTGATTACCGAATTATATGAAAAAAGAAAATTTAATTATCTCGATAATTATAAGGTTTAAAGTGATGCCTCTTTTTGCAAAACGTTTGAAATGTGAAGCATTATTCGATTTATTCATAAAAACACACATTAACATAAAATGAAATTATGCCTCGGAGTGTCACGCAAAACTGCTTTGGTCGTGGAATGACCCCTATCTCCTTAGTCGCTTCCTAGGACATTAAAGGAAGAAATGTAATAGCTTTATTCCAACCTGACACCACACAGGACAACAATGTTTTTTTTTTTAAAGAAGTATTTTTATGAGTGCAAATTTGACACTTAAAGCAAATTTGCGAACAGCAGGTAGCAATTTTATCTTTTAATTAACCGTGTCAACGTAATTTATATACAAGGTTATTAAGGTGATGGTGTGTGTCTTTATAACAGAAGTTTTAACAGAACGTGGCTCAGTGAGGACAATAATCAAATTGTAACATGACGTCTAGAACTATTATTTTTTAATAGTGTACGTGTGTCACTCTTGCTTCTGTTTTTTCTTAAAGATTACGTAACGGTAAGACAGTGTTTTACTTTTAATTAAAGGTTGTAATAGTTAAGTATAGATTTAAACAGTCAACTTCACAAGGATTTAAGGATAATTTACATCTAATGTACTCCTTAAATCAGGTTTCATATTTTTTGAATAAACTTGTACTTAGTAGCCTTATTTTTATCAAAAATAACTACTACTACTTTCACAACACATAACAAGGCAGAGGTAGCCACAAACATACATACATTTATGAGTAAAACCGATTCCAAAGAGTAACTCTCAGCATACATTTAAGTTAAGTCTGTCAAGAAGTTTAAAAAAACACTAACTGTTAACTTTGTGGCAAAGACTTCAATAGACAGATTTCTCCAGGCAGATGCTATTCCTGGGGACCGCAGTCCACAGAGAGAAAGCTGGAAGTTGTATTTTTGCGAAAGACCTTCGGAACTTTGCTAGCGCTATGTAGGACACCATTTCGACAGTTGATGACGAAGATGACGTTTGTAGAAGAAGTCTTACTTACGATAGGTTGCGCTAGGGCGTTACAAGTAGGTACAGCAAGTACAACCCGTACGAATTAACTGTGCACTCCGCTGGAATGCGATCCCTCTCCTGCTGCCCCGCGCGGTGCCCCGCATTCGCCGCAAGCGCTCAGTAGCGATAGCATCTTTATTGTTACGTTGCGCGTTTTCTCGTTTCCATCGTCTAAAGACGTTTAATCTCCTGTTGCTATTACTGCGCTTCACAGCGCGAGGTGCACAGTTAATTCGTACGGGTTGTATAGATTAATAATTTAATACTTACTTATCCTACTTATCCACAGAACATAGAAATAACATACATTGCAGAGGAAGAAATCCATGACAAACTATTTATGTTTCGAGACCATTTTGAGCAGTTTTAAATTTATAATTGGAAAAAAATGGCGCAACAGTATAAGTAGGTACGCTAGCCTAACGTCTGTAACAAAATATACCTAAGTCTATTCTACTTCTTAAGACAAATCTTACGAATAACTAAGTTGTAATTCAAAACGTAATACCACACACAACACCAAATGGACCACACCTAACGTGCATCTCGCCTGTTTTCCCGATTGGGGCAGGGAGACTAGATAAAACGTTACATTCTCCACTAAAATACATACTATATGTTTATTTTATTTTTAAACATTGATGTAACAGACAATTTGCTAGCCTGTTGCCTAAAGCATTCCTTAACCTAACTCCTTGGGTTGGGCGTCTCCTTAAGACATAGAGAGGAGGTTATTGTGAGGTGTTATTCGAAACCAAGAAATCACACGGGGAATAAATATAAAGTAAATATGAACTCTTCGAGTTGCTACTCAATATTAACAACAAAAAAAAATTTGAACAGCTTTTTGAACCATGGACGCGGCCGCTGCCGTCTTGAAAATCAAACTGGTTCAAAGAGCCCTGCAAGTACTGGCGATGCTTCAGCTCACCGCCATCTATTGGCCACAGCAGGCGGATCTACCTATAACTCCAAGTCAGTAAAGTTTAAGTTATTATCACAATTCATCATTGTATCAACCTTTGGGTCGTCTATTATTGGACACAGGCCGTCCATAGTAAATAGAGTTTATTAGATTAATAATGTTTATTTTTTGTAAGGTGACTAGTTACCCACATACATCACGCCTGTATTCCTAAATGAGGTAGACTGGGCGCACCACGTTTCTTATTAACAATTTAGTATATATCTCCAAGTTAGGTTTCAAAATAGCAAGTGCATTGCATATTTGACAATAAATCTTTCTTATTTATCAGTTCAATAAACAGCTAGTCGCATTGTTGACTGATTTTTAATAAGCAATTTTCACCATAAAAGATATCTAATCTACATTATTGATAATTTTTCTTTTCAACATTTGCCTTTATAAATACAGATGGCCTGGTGACGACTCGCTACGACTTCATAATAGTGGGGGCAGGCTCAGCCGGCTGCGTGTTGGCCAACCGGCTGTCGGAGTCCCCTCACGTACGCGTACTCCTGATCGAAGCCGGTGGGGACCCTCCCTTCGAAACCATGGTACAAACTACTGCATATTTCTGAAATTGCTCTTTAATATCAGTCTGGACCTCATTTTAACAATTAGAAATGAAGATGAAACAGTATTCAGAAGGCTCTTTGAACCCGAGTATAAATTTTTAATTATCATTTCAGCGACCAGGCCTAGCAGGATTTGTGCAGCATACAGCTGTAGACTGGAACTTCACTGAACAGTACTCGAAGAATCGCGCTATTTATCAGAAGAACCTTGAATTACAAATCAGTCAGGGTAAAATGCTAGGTGGCGGCAGCAGTATAAACCTAATGTTATATGTGAGAGGAAATCCTCACGATTACCAGACCTGGGCTGACGCAGTGGGTGACGACTCATGGAACTACGCCAATGTTTTACCGTACTTTAAGAAGAGCGAACGTATGGAAGACTCAGAAATTCTTCACTCAAAATATCGAAAATATCACGGCAGGAGTGGCTTCTTAGGTATTACCCGGTTTATTTACAAAGAATTCCACGACGTTCTTGAAATGTTTCGCGAGTTAGGACACAAGATACTTCTAGACGTAAATGGTTTCAAAACTCTTGGGTTTTGTCTACCTTCTTATACTATAAGCAAAGGGATCCGCCAGAGTACAGCTTATGCTTTCCTGCGTCCTGTCAAACACCGACATAATTTGGACGTACTCAAGCATACTCAAGTTACTAAAATCCTAATCGATGATGCACTCAATGCGTATGGCGTCGAAGCACTCACCGCAGACAACAAAATAATTACTATATTAGCCGATAAAGAGGTAATAGTGTCTGCTGGTGGATTGAATTCACCGAAATTACTTTTGCTAACAGGAATCGGCCCCCAAGCGCATCTGAATTCGCTAGGAATTAAGGTGATTTCCGATTTGCCGGTTGGTCAAAACTTACAGGATCATGCAGGGTCCTTAATCGCTTATAAATGGAAGAAGCAAATCAGTCCAGCGCCAGTACCTGATTATGCAAAGCTATCTGTACACGGTGGCACAGGATATGTTGCTTTAAACAAGAGTCAGACATTCCCAGATTACCAGGTCTTTGTGTACGTGCACCCAAATGACTCAGAGGAGTTGACAGCGTTCTGTGCTTTTAATTTAGGTATTGATTACGAAATATGTCAATCGCTGCACGAAGCTAACAAAGGTAGAGAAGTACTGAACAATATAGTGATGCTTCTGCACCCAAAATCTCGCGGTAAAGTTGAATTACAAAGTACCAACCCAAGAGATGATCCGTTGATCTACCTCAATGCGTTCACTGAAGAATCTGATCTGGACATAATGGCAAGATCATTGGAGGACTTTGATAAGTTAAGAAACTCTTCTTATTACAAAAACGTCGGAGGGGAAATTGTTGCTCTCAAGCTACCAAAGTGTGCACATTTGGCGGAGGGAAGTAGGGAGTACTGGCGATGCTATGCGCTGAGCACCCGCATGAGTATATACCACTTCAGCAGTGCATGCGCGATGGGTGGAGTCTTGGACTCGCGTCTGCGCGTGCGCGGCGTGCGGCGCCTGCGCGTGGCCGACAGCAGCGCCATGCCTTACATCACCAGCGGGAACCCAAATGCAGCTGTCATCATGTTAGCAGAAAAAGCTTCTGACATGATCAAGGAAGACAATGGTTGCTAAAGTGGAGATTCTCGTAAGTAACAGTGAATAAAAAATCATGTGAGTTATTCTGAGTTTTATTTTTCATGTATTAACTTCGATTCCTCCATTCTATAGAAAGATCTCTATCAAATTGTTTACATTTACGTAGAAATCATTATGTTGATGTTCAAATGTTTTAGTTTTTTAGATTCTTAAGATTGTTTTCCGTTACCAGTAAAATCTTAAATGAAACAGAGTATAGATTTCCAAAATGGAGGTAGTTTTAACGTAGTATTAATAGGTAGCTACGAACTAAGATTCGGGTACTTTCATTTCAATTTGGAAGAATGACAGCTCTGTTATAAAGAATTTCCATGACAGTTAAAGTAACATCAATTAAGAACAATGAAAAAGTGAAAAAACATAAAAATGAGCGTCGAACGTGTATGACGAGAGTGATGAATGTTAGTGAAGCGAAAGAAGTATGTCAAAATAGAAGCGAATGGCGCTTTGTTGTCTCTGCCTTACCCCGCAGGGAATAAGGCGTGACGGTTATGTATGTATGTACATAAAAATTTTACTAAAGAAATTATAATATTAGGTGTCTATTAGATTCTTCGTCTTATAGTTATAGTTATTATAGTTTTGTTATAATTTATTAAAGATGACACGACACTCATAAAGTAAAGTTATTACGTTATAGTCGTGTTTAAAACAGTGAAAGAATAATAAAAAAACCTCTTCGATATTTTTTTACCGAAAGGGGTGATACTCGTATTAGGTATTTGGGAGAAATTGTGTTAGTGTCTGTGAATTTGTTTAGTATCGTAACAGTTGCATCCATTACTGTTTTTTTAATGAGACAGCTGCTAAGGTCACCATAACAGACAGACAGGTAAAGTTGACTATGTGGTGGCAGGTTTAGAATAAAGCCTCTCCATTCCTCCGTAGATGTCGTAAGAGGCGACTAAGAAAATAGATTTAAGTATATATTAGTCATAGTAGGCCACAAAACGTGAAGTTGTCATGGTTTTGTCTATTTAGCGTTTCGAGTTCTCTGGTTACCTCATCTGGGAACACAGACATGATGTATATGTAACAAAGAAACTAAGGTAATCGTCCGGGTGCTCCGTGTTAATTCGCAAATGAAATGGTTATCGAATCCATCATCGTTTTGAATACACTAGACGCACAGAGCGTAACGCTAGTAATGAAGTCGATCAATAGTCGGTCGAGTTTACGGACTAACGCGAAGAATTGCATGGAATATCGACTGCAACAGTTGTGCAAACGTGCCGCTTGGAGGCCCTATCTCAGTTTTCATACTATTCTTCAATTCTTCGCGATAATTTGCCAGCATGACTGTTTTCATTCCTGATCGGATTTAGCGGAGACGTATCAGCTCGCGTGGGATCGTATGCCCCGCGCCGTTTAAAACACTTGTAGGTTGTAGGCCTATTTCAAACTTGATATCGCAATTAAAGATCCATATTCTGTCAGATTTAATAGGTTAAGAACTTTTTTTTTACCACCCAACTTTTTTGGGATATTCAAAAAGTTTTGCAAAGGAATCTTAAGTAATTGATCTGATGAACGTTAGTGTTCTAATGCCGAATGTTTCTGGTATTAGGTAAATTTAGGCACCAACAATTTTTTTTATTGTTTCTTTCCTTTGCTAAACTTTTTGAATATCCGAAAAAAGTTGGGTGGTAAGAAAAAAGTTGTAAACCTGTCAAATCTGACAAAGTTTGTTCACTTTTAGTTAAGTACCTAAACCGACTGACTATACTACAAGATCATTCTTGCGTGAGCATATGCAAATAGCATTAATGCAACAATAATGAGTAAGTATAATAAAAACTGCAAAGTCTCAATGCATGCTTGCTCAAGCTAAATGCAGTTTAAAATAACAACCAGTCGTGCAATGAGGATTCCGTACAAAGACAATATTTCCCATTTACTTAATCTTTCCACGCGCATGTACAGTATTCCCAAGAAAATAAGTCACATCGGCTGTTACCGTCTGCGTCGAGAGCGCAGAACGATATCCGAGAGTAGCCGAACGAGTAATTTATCTATATTGAACTTTATTTACTGTTCTGAGCACAATTTTGCTTGCTATGCATTCTCGCTTACACACTTTAGTTCGGCTACTCGACGCATTTAGCGCTGGGGTGCTAGATATCTGTCATGCGTCATCTGTCTGAGAGATCAATCAATAACCAATCACAACGCGAGTGTTCAGCGCGCGAAAAAATCTCTTTTATCATTGGTAGAGCGAAGTTTCCAACGCCACAAAACTGGTTTATTACGCAGGTACATCGTGGAGCATTCTTTGTTTGGTAAAATACTGAAATTCCCGCGCTGACCCCAAAAAGAAGTATCTTAAACACATAGAGGATAGAACCTATAGAGAAACAATGTTCGCAACCCCGGTCCGCAAATAGTTTGTTGATTTCAACATACTAAACGTCACCGTCACTGTCACAGAAACTGTACAGAGCCAATAACCGTAGAGAAAAAGGCACTAGCGTTACGCGCGATCTTGGACCGGCCAATAAGAGCACAGCGATCACTTCAATTGTTTTGCGGAATAATTTCCGAACAACCAAGATGACATTAGTTCTCTATAGGTTCTATCCTCAATGCTTAAACATCATGTTTCTATTTTAAACTGATGAAACACGGGTCTCAACGCGATGATTATTTACCTTTATTACTCCGACGTTTCGACACGGGTTGCACCGGCCGTGGTCTCGGAGAAACTGTCCGTTGCAGCGAAATTGTCAAAACGGAGCCACGGGTAAACACACATTGAAGTACCCGAAAAAAGTCAATAAAAATGTTGGGGGTAGGCCGATGAAATGTCCAACTACCCGAACATTATTATGTTAACTGTCAACAGCACGGCACACAACACTCACAATATCCCCGCACTGATCCGATGATATATCCCAAAGTAGCTAATCACTTGCGCAGCCCGAAGGATGTTATTCCTTTCCAGAATCCCGGTGTGTATATGATAGAGTGCAGTTGTGGGAAGGTGTATATTGGCCAGACTAAGCGAAGCGTTCAGGAGCGGGTGAAAGAACATATAGCGGCAGTCAAAAATCGCCAAATACACAAATCCGCAATAGCTGAACATTTACTCACGACTGGACCAAATCACTGGATAGAATTACACAAACCCAAATTACTCTCGACCGAACGGCACTATTATCCACGGGTTATACGGGAGGCGATCGAAATTCAGAAACATCCTAAGAATTTTAATAGAGAAGACGGTTTCAATTTATCGTCAACTTGGGGTCCGGTGATTCAGAAGTTGATACCACGGGATATATCATCGGATCAGTGCGGGGATATTGTGAGTGTTGTGTGCCGTGCTGTTGACAGTTAACATAATAATGTTCGGGTAGTTGGACATTTCATCGGCCTACCCCCAACATTTTTATTGACTTTTTTCGGGTACTTCAATGTGTGTTTACCCGTGGCTCCGTTTTGACAATTTCGCTGCAACGGACAGTTTCTCCGAGACCACGGCCGGTGCAACCCGTGTCGAAACGTCGGAGTAATAAAGGTAAATAATCATCGCGTTGAGACCCGTGTTTCATCAGTTTAAAATGTGTACAAAGCGCGAGAGTTTAAAATATTATATCATGTTTCTAGTCCCAATGGAGGTAGGCAAAGCGCACGACATTCCCGTTTGGTTACAGCGATCCTAAGTAGCAAAATTTTGACCGTAGCTAATGTACAGCCAGTGTCAGACAAAAGTAAGCCCTCTAGACGTTAAGGATTGCCGCTCGGAGGCGAACGCATGCGAACGTGTCGCTCGCTCCGAGCAGAGTCTAGTGTATTCAAAACGATGATGAATTCGATATTGATTCCGTTTGCGAATTAACGCAGAATTGTATGAAGACGTCTCAACCGCGGCAGTTGTCCAAACGTTCCGGTGGCGGCGCTGTCTCAGTTTCCATACAATTTTGCGATAACTCGCAAACGAAATCGTTATCGACTGCATAATCGTTCTGAGCATACTAGACATACCATCGCGAACCGGGATTGTTGAGCCACTTACCTATGTTTGTAACTTGGTCGTGTAATACTAATCCAATAGCTATGCTATAGACCGATAGGTACTTAAAAGATGGTAAACAATCTTGACATGTCTTTTTATTGAAATACACAGTCTAAAAATGAAAATCGTTACAATATACAATTCAATTATGAAAGTTAATGATTTTTTCATACCTAAATTGTAAAATGTAAAGATTTTGATTTATAAAGTGTATGTTTAAATAAAAAGACACGTCAAGGTTGTTTACCATCTTTTAAGTACCTATCGGTCTCTAGTATAACATCTAGTCGGTCACATCGGTCATTGATTACACGTCTAAATTTTATTGCGTCTAAGTGGCTCAACAATCCCGGTCCCTCTCGTCTCTGCATCCTTCCCTCACATCGTCATCATAATCCATGCATTTGCCGATCCAACTCTAAAATCTCTACTTATTAACTTTTCAACTTCTTGTTGAACCCATTCCCTAGAATAATTGAGCATACATACATACATACAACACGCTTGTATTCTGAAATGGAGTAGGCAGAGCACATGATTACATTAGATTAGATTATTTATTCATTCAATTGTAGTGTGGGCTACGCCACACTCACACTCTCCCACTATGTAACCTATATATAGGACCTACTTATTGTAATTAAAGAGAGTACTTAAGTAACACTTGTTGTATCACTACGCTCCCACATTACTCCTGCATTACACAATGAAACTCTACATACACAAAACCATGACTATTTCACGTGTCGTGACCACTTCTAGCATTTTTTTTAGGTTTTGATTCGGCAGGTATAACAGTGAGAGGTTGCTAGCCTGTCGCCTAAAATATAGCTTAACCTATTTCCTTAGTCGCCTCCGACGACTTCCGCGATAATAATTGAAGAAGAAAAGAAATGGAGGACACCACACGGAACAATTATGTATAATAACGTATATTTAAAACGGTTCAATGTATAATAATGTTTTTAATAATCGTAAACGAGACTTTTTTCAATACATTAGAGACAAGAAAAAAATTGCATGCCAATATAGTAATTATATTAGACAACATTTTGTAAACCATGTTTAAATTAAAATAAAATATTTTCATATCCTTTCATTTCATATAAAAGAGAACAGCTACTAAGTACTGTCGCATTGTCTTCATTGCAGCCTACAGCAAATAACTAAGTTCATTGTTCATCGTGTTTTTCTCCTCAGCATATTTTGTTGTGACGCGTCTTTGTTTGGTTTCAGATTATTTACAAAGCCTGTTTCCATTTACTTCAATCAAAGTGATAAATGGATAAATAAAGAGATAAAAAAGTAATATTCTTTAAGAACCCTAAAATACGTCTAGCCTTCAACGTACTTCCCAATCTTATAATTGTGACCTAGATCTAGGTACATACGCACATCCATAAACAACATAATTATGTATTCCTAAATGGAGTATGTAGAGCACTTGAAACGTTACATAGATACATACATACATACAATCACGCCTTCGTTCCCAAATGGGGTAGGCAGAGCACACGAAACGTGACGTAAACAAAACCATTATTATGACTATTTTTACGCTTCGCAGGCACTTCCAGCATAGTTCTTCTTCTCTGTCGTTTCACTCTTGGCAGAGTGGTAGTGGTCACGTAGAGACTTTCTTGGGAGTGTAGTTGCAGTGGTTTCCCCTTGCCTTCTGCACCAGACATTTTAGAGTTTATTTTGGACTCAAGGCCGTTGTAGCCTCTTCTGTCCGGTTGCCTGAACAGGTATGTGGTTATCCCGCCACAGCTCGGTCGCCATTGCCTCGTTAGTTATCCAGCAGGGGGCACCACGACAGCTGGAATGCTGTCGTACCCGGTATCCGGTGACGAACATCCGGGTCGTGCAGGTGAGGTTGACATTTGGGGCTGACTAGATGTTATTGTCATTCTCCCCCTTACCCCCCAGCATAGTTATAGGTTTGGAAACAGATGGAAGAGATCGTATAATAGTGACAGGTTGCTACCATGACGCCTAAAACGTACCCAAATCTATCTCCTTAGTCGCCTCTAACGACATCCACGGAAGAAATGGAAAAGTGTTATTCTATCCCGACACCACACAGGATGACACCATACATTTTAAAATAATCTACACTAATATTATAAAGAGGAAAACTTTGTTTGTTTGTTTGTTTGTATGTTTGTTTGTTTGTTTGGTTGTAATGAATAGGCTCAGTAACTACTGGGCCGTTTTTAAAAATTCTTGCACCATTCGAAAGCCACATTATCCACGAGTAACATAGACAAAATTTTATTTTGAAAAAAAAGGATTCCGTAAAATATTTGTAATTAGATACCTACATCTACATCTACACTAATATTATAAAGAGGAAAACTTTGTTTGTTTGTAATGAATAGGCTCAGAAACTACTGGACCGTTTTTAATAATTCTTGCACCATTCGAAAGCCACATTATCCACGAGTAACATAGACAAAATTTTATTTTGAAAAAAAAAAGGATTCTGTTAAATATTTGGGTTTAGATATCTACATCTACACTAATATTATGATGAGGAAAACTCAGGCTCAGAAACCTACGACCCCAAAATCCGAAATTTACGCGAACGAAGTCGCGGGCGGAAAGCTAGTAGATAATAATAGATTTAAGGCAACACAATTCAGGCGTCCTCATTCTAAAACAGCGTTTTCTTATCAAAAACAGTCTTAGACAAATATCACACACAATACAGTCTTCACAGATAATTACGGCACAAAGGGTTGTTATTTAGTAATTAGACGCAGTTAAATAAATTAATATGCAAATGGTATGCGTTTTCTGTTAAAACGAGGCAGTGAGTTGGGATAGCTAGTAGTAGGAGGTTCTGATAACACTTTTAGAGTGCTACGTTTATTTTTTACAGAAAATTGAAACCGGTAAGTAGGTCAAGAAATCTTTTCATACATACATAAGGTAACGGCCCCAGTTATGGACGGTTTACGTTGACATGCACCAGTAATGGACACCTCATTCATAATTTAAAGACCATAGAGTTGTGAATTGATTGCTGTAAAACAAATGACTATGCCTTAGTGGGTAGTAAATAAGAGTCATTGTCCATTACTGGTTCTTTGTCCATTACTGGTGACTTTACCTTACATACATACGTCATGCCTGTATTCCCAAATGGAGTAGGCAGAGCAGACGAAACGGTCCATAAAACCATGACTATTTCACGTTTCGTGGCCACTTCTAGCATTTTTTTATTTTGATTTGGCAGGTATAATAGTGACAGGTTACTAGCCCGTCGTCTAAAATATACTTTAACATATTTCCTTAGTCTTACGATATACACGGAGGAAAGAAAGAGGTGTTATGAGGTGTAATAGAACCTTTTCATAGTAACACCGAGACGATTTTCCTTGTCAAGTAATACAATGTTACTGTATTTTTGTGTGAAAAGATTCAAGGGCCAAGGAAGGGCTCTTTTACATTTTACAGTGATACGTTTCGTTGTGGAGATGCCAATGAACTACAAACAAAACAATAACTTTACCTACTCATACTACCATACTACAGCTATCTGTATGCAACAAATAATCGTATGTTCATGCAACTTCTGCAATGTGTAGGATGTTACCTATCATTATTTTGACATCCTACACATTGCAGAAAGTTCATGAACACACGATTATTAAATAAGATTAATAAGATTATTAAATGAGCCTATAATCTTTTTGAAACAAAAAAAATCTCATAGTGACTGGTTTCGAATAACTCCTCTCCAGTTCTTCCGTGGATGTCGGATGAAGCGACTAGGGAAATAGGTTTAGGTATGTTTTAGGCGACAGGCTAGCAACCCTGTCACTATTCTACTTCACTTATCTATGCTATAATCACTTTATTGTATTATGATAGTGTTTCAGTCAGGACTACTTTGTATTATACAGAACACTAATTCTATTACTAACGCGTAGACATACGGACAACGCTTCCTAACGACTTTTTACTGTAACTCGATTATTTTATATAAAGAAATTATAATAAACGAAGTTTGAACCTAACATGAGGCTACATTTAAAATAGCAACGAAACGTGAAATAGTAAGTAAGTAAACACGTTATAATACAAAAGGAAAGAACACGAAACAAAACAAAACTTATTATACACCATGGCTCATCAGGAACTCAGAAGTTCATCACCACCTGATGATTAATACTGTGAAGGAAGAAGTAGGTACAATGCTTCTCATCTAAGTACGGACAGCTGCAGAGACAAGTAACCCCCCGCCCATACAATGTCTCATTACTAAGGGGTTACCTTTCTCTGCAGCTGACTGTACAAACAACGATTGCACAACCATCCAAACCAGCTGGTAGGACAACTCACACGGACCAGATAAGACGTCTTTAAAAAATTATACACATGAAATGGCTAAGTACAAAGATGGACTTATCCAACCTTAGAAAGGCAGAGAAGAAACTTAACTATCAAGACCGAATAATCATGGTTTTAACTACGTAACGTTTCTTGCCCTCTGCCTACCCCATCAGGGAATACAGGCGTGATGTACGTATGTCCTAAGTCCGCAGATTGAAGCCATGGATGCGGCAGCAGCAGTCGCGAGGGTCAAAGCTGTCCAGGGAGCCTTCCAGGTGCTGGTGCTGCTGCAGCTCACAGCCATCCACTGGCCAGAACAGACCGTGCTACCAGTCGTACCAGGTTAGCAAATTGTAGAAGATTTTGTACAAGGTGACGTAAATAAAAAATTCGCATTATTTTTCATTGCAGAGGGTGGGATGATCATAAAAGATGAAATACTCTCGTAGTACCTGCTCGTATTAGTATTTGTTATAAAAGCGAAATTATGAAGTGAATTGTAATTTTCACGTGACAATAATAATATCATCATAACAATCATACATACTTACGAGTATAAGTAAACTTAAAACACTCCACGTACTTTTAAATCTGCACAGAAAAAGCCACGGGCAGAATCTAGTACCTAAGTTATTTAATCTACTTTAGCTGTACCTATTGTCACTATGGAATCTGGAATCTGAAATCTGGAAATGTAAAGATTTTCTGAACATTCTCAAATTTTGTTTCTTAGACTGCTAGGTACTTTTTTTGCTTCCGATATTGTTTTCGATTTCCTGTTATTACAAGTGTGCCAATTTCAATATCACACGTATTCAATGCAAACCGTCTTTTTCGACGTCAATCTTAATCACAAACATAACATCGTAAAGTTACATTGTATTTTAGACAGTATAAATTGTTAATTTAACACGCCTTGGGTTTTTTCGAATTATTCAACACTCATGCATTTTCTTGTTCGCGACTCCCCACAATATTGTAACACACAATTATTATTAGATTTCGTCGCAAACGCTATTTTAACTGCTCATTATTTTTACACAATTTAATTTCCTCCTATACTCGATTAAGCACGACTGTGATACCACACAATCGACTTCCTTAACATGAGCTATTCCACACGATCATTACCTACTTGTATTACATTGTTATACGCCGTGGTAGCCCAGCGGTTCGAACTGTGGCCTCTCAAGCAGAGGGTCGTGGGTTCAAACCCCGGGCTCGCACCTCTGAATTTTTTGGAATTTATGTGCGATATCAAATTTGATATTTATCACGAGCTATTAGAGCTATAGGAAAACATCGTGAGGAAACCTACACACAGCGTCGAAGTAACTCAACGTTGTGTGTGAAGTTCCCAATCCGCACTGGGCCCGCGTGGGAACTATCGCCCAAGCCCTCTCATACTGAGAGGAGGCCTGTGCCCTGCAGTGGGACGTATATAGGCTGTTGATGATGATTACCTACTTGTGGTCTTCTTTCAACGTGGTTCCAACCTATTCGCAGTTCTGCACAATATTCGTTTGATCTCATTCATTACGCTCAAGTTTTTTTTTTTCTATAGATTTACAAAGAATATTACAACATTTACATTCGTCACATCACTGGACAATTTTTACACCAATCACCTAGTCCCAAAGTAGGCAATTTAATGCCTGTGTTATGGGTACTAGACAACGGATAAACTTACTTATATATAGATAAACATCCAAGACTCGAAAGCAAACATTCGTATTCATCATACAAACATCTGCCCCGACCGGGGATCGAACCCGGGACCTTAAGCTTCACAGTCAGGTTCTCTAACCGCTGGGCTATCCGGCCGTCAAAGATTATTGGGCATACAGCAGAATTAACACAATTTTAGGGAAAAATGGCTATCTATTTCCATTCTTCTAATGACCAGGTCATACGACGCGTTCAGTTATGGCTGCACAAGTGAATTGGGCAGACAAAAGTACCCGAAATCGACGAGCATGTATGAAGAGACTAATGAATGTGGATGAAGCAAAAGAAGTATGCCAGGATCGTAGCAAGTGGAACAAAGTGGTCTCTGCCTACCCCTGTGGGAAAGAGGCGTGACTGTATGTATGTATGTATGTAAAAACATGAGTTTAACGTAGCGCGTGGGTAACACTTAACGTGTTAATAATAATAAATGCAACAAAAAATATTATTCCCGCTTTTTATCATTGTCAAGTGGCTTTCTAATTGACTGCTTGAAGTAGTTACAAACAAAAGGGAAGACATTGATAGACCGGACTTTACCAAAAGCAAAAGAGAAAAAAATATTTCTGACAAGGTATAAATGTAATTAGCGTCACATAGCTAATTAAATATGTTATCCTGCATTGCGTTGATCACAACTTCCAACGAGTCAACGAAAATAATAATTATGTTGCTTAGACAAAATGTGCAATGTGTTTCGAAACAAAGTAAATAAATGTGTGTTTAAACAGTTGCAAGCAGAATGTAACAAAAGCATTAAAACCAGTACACAAACTGTTCAGAAAAGAGTTCAAAACACTAATAGAAGAGAATAGACAGTGGCTTTTAAATCGGTTCGTGACGCGTTGTATAAAAGGCAGTATCAAACTCTAATGGTCGATAAAAATTAATATCAAAAAATTTAAGTAATGGTTCTTCCAGAAATTCTGTCTGGAGACTTTTTAATCAGCACTGATTTTAATATACACACACTAAACACAGTACACGTAACGTTACCCTGTCCCCATTATAATACTTTAAATCTCAATCAAAAATACGAAGTAACAATTCATAGGACAAAGCCGAACTGATCTCATAATTAGACCTGTCCCAAATTACCCAAATCAATTCACGGCTTTTCTTTAGCTTACATTCTGTCATTCAAAGAAAATATTTTCATAGGTCTCTTTAATTGTTTTTAGTCTATCAGCGCCTCAGAAAGCCGTGGTTGCCGAGACGAATACGCCACAAGAAACATTGCTGCGTCTTCATCAATGTTCCATTTCTCAAGACTCATTAACTGTTTTTCTCGCAGATGGCATGGTAACGGACCGCTACGACTACATAATAGTGGGCGCTGGGTCTGCCGGCTGCGTGCTGGCCAACAGACTATCGGAATCACCACACGTCCGTGTCGCACTAATAGAAGCTGGTGGAGATCCCACCTTTCCTACCATGGTGAATATGAAACTAGATCTTATTGGGTAGCATGAGTGGTATAAAACTTACTGATAGGGTGCGTAATAGCGTGATTAGAGAGAAGTGTGGTCTGAAAGAGAATATTATTATAGAGAAAGGTATGCTGCGTTGGTTTGGGCACGTGGAGAGAATGGATGAATCAAGGATATGTAAGCAGATCTACAAGGGAAGTGCGTTAGGGCAAGGCGGTCGAGGGCGCCCTCGAAAAACGTATATCGACCAGATCGGCGATGTACTAAACAAAGCCCAAATAAGGAGTACCCGAAACCGTCGAGCGTGTATGACAAGAGTGATGAATGTGAGTGAAGCGAGAGAAGTATGTCAGAATAGATGCGAATGGCGCTCTGTTGTCTCTGCCTACCCCGAAAGGAATAAGGCGTGACGGTTATGTATGTATGTATGTATGTATCTTATTGGGTACAGCTTGGTTAGGTGTAGTTTGGCAAAATTGTGCGCAATCATCTCTAGGAAGGTCATTTGGTAGTGGTGGTGGGAACCGAAGCTACGGTCATGTTTTCGTGGAACAAAAAAAGGCAGTCGCTTTCCTTCACGAAACTTGCTCGTAACAGGTTTCTTTTCTTTTTCGGCTTAAATTAGTCTGAACTCAATTTTTGAGCCGAAGCTAGGTCACTAACTGAGGTCAATAAAAAAAATTCAACAGTATGTATTACTATGACGTGCTACCTAGGTAGCACCTAGGTAGGGGACTAGTCCCCGCCATCGCCTCTTATTCTAGCGAGAAAAATATAAATATTGAAAAATTAAGGTTGTATAGTAAGCAATACGCATCTTCTATCTTTCTGGTATTACAAATGTATATGAACCATGGTGATCACTAGAGACCGGATTATATGCAATTGCATATATGCATAATAATATGCATTTGCATATTTTAGCCCATTTCGAGGGTTATTGCATATTTACCGAAAAATTCGGATGATGATGCATATTTTCAATATTTCGCACTATTTTTGGAAGGAAAATAGCATAAACCTGCCGATTTAAATCGATAAATGTAGACTGGAGTTTATCTGATTAGGAAATTGTTTTCAATTGTTGATTCAGACACAAAATTTTCAAGAAACACCGGAGTCAATCCCAGATTATCAATGTGTTTTTTTTTTCATGTTAGAAATCAAGTACAAAATGTTACGGTAATTGTGAATTGACACACAATTATACATAATTTATGTTTAATTTTACAACAAAAAAAATGTAAAATTTTTTTTTTTATAAAATATTTTGCATATTTTGACACTTTTCATGCATATTTAGAGCATTTTTTGTGCATATTTGCATGCATATTTCGAGCTTTTTATGTTGCATATAATCCGGTCTCTAGTGATCACCTAAGTTTTATACGAAAATAATAAAACATTATACTTTTATTTTAATCCAATCTTTACTCTAGCTTCCAGGTCTACTGGGCTACATCCCACAGACCCCGCAAGATTGGAACTTCACCGAAGAATATGATAAGAACCGCGAGCTCTACCAGAAGAACCTTGTTATGCCCCTTACTCAAGGTAAAATGCTGGGCGGAGGCAGTAGCATCAATTACATGTTCTACGTGAGGGGAAACCCTCATGACTACGAAATGTGGGCTGAAGCAGCAGATGACGAATCCTGGAACTACGAGAATGTCCTCCCGTACTTCAAGAAAAGCGAGTACTTGGATGACTCTGGTCTTCTTAAATCAAAATACAGAGAGTTCCACGGGACGAGCGGCTTCTTACACGTGTCTCGGCAACCAAACCATGCGGTTCATGTTTATGAAGAAATGTTCCGTGAACTCGGACACAAGATACTTCCTGATGTAAACGGGGATGAGACTCTCGGGTACGCGCAGCCCACGTATACTATAGCCAAAGGCGTTAGACAAAGCACAGCTTTCAGTTTTCTAAGACCAGTGAAACACCGGCATAACTTAGACGTTATTAAAAATACTTTGGTGACTAAGATACTTTTCGATGATGCAAAGAATGCTATTGGTGTGGAAGCTTTGACAGAAGACCACAAGAAAGTTGTATTGATGGCTGACAAGGAAGTTATTGTATCAGCTGGAGCACTGAACTCAGCTAAACTTTTGTTGAATTCCGGAATTGGACCTGAACAACAACTTAACTCTTTTGGGATCAAAGTGTTGTCTAATTTACCAGTTGGAAAAAATTTACAGGATCATCCGGGCACCATAGTAGCTTACAAATTCAAAAGAGCTAATAAACGTCCTCAGCCACCTAACTATGCCCAGTTTCCTCTTCCTCCATTAGAGGGCTTCGTAGCTTTTGACAAAGATCAGGAGTATCCAGACTATCAAGCGATTCCTTTCGCCGTTCCTAATGATTCAGATGGCCCAGTACAGTTTTGTTCATTTAATTTTGCTCTTGAATATGACATTTGCCAAGCCATTTACGAAGCTGGCAAGGGAAGAGAGCTTTTGTTTACAGTTGTGAATCTTTTGCATCCTAAATCCCGCGGTAAAGTTGAATTACAAAGTACTAACCCTGAAGACCCCCCTTTAGTGACCTTAGCGGCATTTTCAGATGAGTCTGATTTGGACGCTCTAGCGCGGGCACTGGAGGATTTCGATGAGCTAAGAACTTCGTCTTACTTTAAGAGTGTGGACGGGGAATTTGTGGATCACAAACTGCCAAAATGTGGAGGTTTGCAGGTGGGGACCATGGAGTACTGGCGCTGCCACGTTTTGAGTACTAGGCTCACGATGTACCATTACAGTGGGACCTGCGCTATGGGGAGCGTGTTAGACGCGCGGCTGCGTGTGCGCGGCGTGAAACGTCTCCGTGTGGCTGACGGCGGCGCCATACCATACATCACCAGCGGAAACCTGAATGCACCCATCATTATGCTGGCTGAAAAAGCTGCTGACATGATTAAGGAAGACGATGACTGTCAATAAATTGTTGATGCTAATGGTTAAAATAACATGTCTCCATTTTTTACAAGGGTGTCGGAAGAAGCGATTAAAGGAAAAAGTTTAAAGTATGCTTTAGGCGACAGCCCAACAACCTGTCACTATTATAGTTCTTTGTCTAACTTTAAACCACAAATTATCTGAAATTGTCATGCTTCTGTCTATGTAACATTTCATGGGTCCTGCGTACCCCAATTGGCAATACAAAATGTGACATTTATGTATGTCGCATGATTGATAATTTTCAGACATTACGAACAAAATTTACTTACCAGACCGCAAAAAAATATTCCTGTGACATCACATTTTGCTTTAATATTTCTACCTCAATTTTAATGTCGCATATTTACAAAATATACAGACAAACAGAATAGAGTAAATAATATGAACAAAGTTGTGTTTTATTCAGATCTCGACTAATCTTTTAACCGTGAATAATTTATAACATCCGAAAGCTACAACAGGCCAAACACAAACTGATTCTTAGTATTCCTACCTAACTTCTAATTCCCCTGGTGACAGACGTATAGTAAAACAGGATAAGCCCTGCGCAGACGACAGACTATCTGCGACGGACTTTTTAGTCTGTAAAAATAGAACTATGGAATTATATGCATTAATGCACACGACGCGCAAAAAGTCGGGCGCACAATGCATACAATCCACGCAGAGTTTTTGTGCGCCGCAGACTATCGCGCAAAAAGTCTATCGTCTGCACTGCACCATTTGCGAATGCCATGAATGGACAGACGGAATCTTAAAAACACCCCAAGTGCGAAGCGGACTAGTGTACGAAGAAGTTGTATGAAAACTTAAAGGTGGTTCACAAAATACATCCACTTAAGTACCAAGTTAAAACATAAATAGTTCTCATAGTTTCGGACAAACGTAGCTGTGATTATAAGGACGAACAGACAGACATGACGAACCTATAATGGTTTGCCATTTGGCTACAGAACCCAAGCAAGTGAATCTGAGAACCATTCGTAGTCATTTAACTTTGCCACGAAGCTAAAAAAATTGCCCAAAAGCGCTTTTCAGAGAGTAATTAATTACATACTTATATAAAAGGTGGGCTTGTAGAATTGGCAGAAGCTTTTGGCTGCAGTCCAGGGTCCGAGCTCTGGCAACTGATTGCATTTTCAGGTCTACGTGCCGGTACCTTGACGTTGCAACGGAACTGTGCACTCAAACTGGCGACTTAGTAAACTTAATGTAAGGAAAAATCACTTTTTATTCGTATGGGAACTTCATTGTCAATGCAGCCAATATTTTTTTTTAAACTTATCTGTCGCTATCATAATATCTTACGCTACCTGTGAGGTGTCAAGAAAGAATAACACCTCTCCGTAATATTATTTTAAGCGTCAGGCTAGCAACCTGTCATTATTGTACGTCTTACTGAAAACCTAAAGAAATGCCAGAAGTGGCTACGTGACGTGGTATAGTTATGGTTTTGACTTTGTAGTGTTTCGTGATAATTAGGTATGCATGTGGAAAGATAGTGTCTTTTATCGTGCACTGTTACAGTTACACTGTCATGCATACTTATAAAATGACTGTAATAAATATGACAAAGGAGCACTATTAACTTTGACTTTGCTCCGTGCGTGACTGGTAAATAAACTGACTTTTTTGGGGTTCAGTTACATTTTGGTAGCGAATACGATAGTGTTCCTAATTCTCATAAATAAAGAAGTTCCACAGACATTATGTACTACGTTGTGCATAATCGTAATGCGCATAATCTAAGACCAATTATTAGAATCGTGACAGTTGTGTGTGAATTTTTGGGTGTTGCCCACAGACTTATATCGAAATAGATACCGCGAGTTCCTGCATTTAAATCAAAAATCAACCGTGCCACTTTTTCTCTACCTACTGTAAGGTCACATGAGCGGGTTAGTGATGGGAATAGTCAGTCCGACGCCGCCTTATTCAAGTTATACTGTCTCTAGGAAGTTAGACATAATCTAAGTGGTAAATGAAATCGCGTCAAAAGAAGACCATTTCACAGAACACTTACGTTTCGTCTGGTCTGTCTACCCGCTTTTGGAAACTAGGTCTGATGTATGCATGTCATTGAAATAAACTGATTTTAGCTCTAGAATACTTACTGACATCAAACAGTAGTATTTCATACTTCTAATCTTGCTAACCACTTTAAAAGCCAGTTGAAAACTGACTGTTCCCATTCCGAACTTAATTTACCCAAAGCCGAAAGAACCCCTCTAGAGATGGTACACAAAAATGTTCTTTTCTCGTAAAAAACAATTCAACGGGGCTGTAAGGGGCTTCCCTGGCCGAACCGGCAAATCCCGGGATGAACGTGAGTAATGTCCCGGTTTTGGAGCGGGATAGGCGCATTTATTTCATTTTTCCACTGAGCCACCTCAGACTATGTCGAAATGAGCGGGATTTTAGGGCTGCTATGAATACGGATTTGGGTGGTCAGCTTTACATACAAACGGATCTGTATTTACTGAAATAAAGTGGAAACGCAACACGACTTTATGTACCTAGACTGGCACGACGTTTTGGGACAATTCCAGACCCATTAGCTACACAACTGACGCCGGCTGACAACTACCCACATTTTCGCCATCACATTCACTATTATTGTAAAACGACAGGTAGCAAACCACACTAACAACGTCAGCTTCTAAGGGCTTTAACAGACGACCAAATTTGGTTTGGTCCGAACCACGAACTTGGTTGGCTCCAAACCAAATTCGAACTTGTGTTCAGCGGTTGGCCGAACATTTGTTTGAACATTTGGTTTGGAGCCAACCAAGTTCGTGGTTCAGACCAAACCAAATTTGGTCGTCTGTTAGGGCTTTAAAGGCGCGTCGGCTCATTGTTCAGGAGTTCAGCACTCCACGTACTGTTTAAACAGCTACGCTCGGCGCGGCTCGGCTCGGCTCGGTAAACTTCGTACGATCTATCGCTTGTCGGTTTTTCGACACGGATCATAGGCGCGCGCGTAATCTTCGGCTCGGCTGGTGTTCATTCATACGCGCCGTATAAACAGATGGTACATGGCGCGTGTCGCAGGAACGCACATCTTTAGGGTTCCACACCTCGTATTACTAAGACGTGGCTGTCTGTCTGTTTTTCTGTCTGTCACCAGGCTGCATCTCACGAACCGTGACAGCTAGAGAGTGAATTTTTTTACAGATGATGTATTTCTCTTGTCGCGATAACAAGACATATTAAAATCAAAATAATAATAATTAAGGGGGCTCCCATAGAAAAAAAAACGTATTAGCATCATAGATTAATGTGCTCTGCATTCTTATTTGGTAATATCGGCATGACGTTTATGTATGTATGTATTTTTGGGACACCGGTACCAGGGCGCCAGAATCGGGTGCTGGCGCCCAGCCAGGGCAGCAGCGCACGACGTATCAACTGACGCGGCGACGTGCGAACCCTACAAATCGAATATACGATACAGCACCTACCACGAGTTTACAACGACCGTATTCGCTAGCGATGGAATAACGGATTTTCATGGAGGACTTCACTGTACAGTGCCGCAAACTATCTTACTAATATTATAAACGTGAAAGTTTGTGAGTATGGATGGATGGATGGATGGATGGATGGATGGATGTTTGTTACTCCTTCACGCAAAAACGACTGAATGGATTTTGATTAAACTTTACAGTAATGTAGCTTATACATCAGAATAGCACATAGGCTACAATTTATAATTTTTTTTTTTTGAATTTTCCAAAATATGACGATAAGTGTCGAGAAAGTAGGAAAAAATATACTTTCTGCTGGCTATTCTGGCGGGCGCTTCCTACTAATAATTCCAAAATCTCTTCTGTGTTAGCTAGAATTTAACGCGTGCGAAGCCGCGGGAAAAAGCTAGTTTAATATAATTAGTGTATAAATGATTTTGGATAACTTACACCAGTCACCAAGTCACAAATTAGACAATGTTCTATGGGTACTACTTTCTTTCTTTCTTTCTACTAGACAACGGATAAACATACTTATATGTATAGATAAACACCCAAGACTCGAGAGCAACATCTGCCCCGATCGGGAATCGAACCCGGGACCTTAAGATTCACAGTCAAGTTCTCTAACCACTGAGCTATCCGGCCGTCAGAACTATGGCTTAAGATTTTTTTCTCTAAAATAAAAATTCATCTAAGCTAGAGGAATAAGAAATTACAATTAAATATTGGTTAGAAGTTATCATGCAGTTAACAATATCCATCTATCCATTGGATACGGTCTTAGCTAAGCCACCAGAGCGTGTAGTATAATCGAAACGGTCCATAAAAATCGCAACAACGCAAACAAAATCGTTATCATTTCCTGACCGTTTTGATGACACTAGACGCTCAGAAGTCTACCAGGTTATTGCGTTGAGATTTACACCAGTGTATAAAAATTCTGCTCAATCAGAATCCGGAATTAATCAAATTTAACTAACAGTTGAAAGTAAAAGCTTGTACAATTAGTACAGGATTTTCGTAACGTGCTCTATATCAACCTATGGTAAACGTCCCTGTGCTCGACACTGACCCAATACTTGGCACTTGCAAACTTATGTCATAGTAAGAAGTAAGATGGGTGTCATCTACTGGGCGTTGAGACGTCGAGCATTGGTACTTTTACCTCATAAAACATACCGACCTGAAACAATACGTTCATTATCTTACCTTAATAGATAAGCAAGTCATGAAATCTGAAGGCAACTCCGTAATCTCGATGCCAGACAGCGGGATTTATTCCCAACACGGAGATTACCGTACGAAGTGACGGATTACCGCCACAGAAATTATTAAACGCGTTCCAAATCATCTTTGTGTTACATACTGTAGAAAGTTTTCATGTGCATGCATACATACATACATTACGTCTGTATTCTCAAAAAAAGCATGGGGAGCGTAAGAAACGCCGCACAAACAAAATCACGACAGTTTCCAATGTGTGACCAATAGGGATGATGACAGGGTTAAAAATATATCATTCTAATTAGTCCATAAGTTAGATTATAGAAAAAAATGAGACACATACGTTTTAGCTTATCAAATAATTAAACATCGACAAAGGTACAGATCATCAAACTTCTTGAGTGGGGGCTCGTGACGTCACGTTTGAGTAAAAATTGTACTTAAACGTGACGTCACGCGAAACTTTTAGGCTCTGTATTATCATCATTTTTCGTCTGTCAAATAAAAGAAAAAATATGGGTACAATATTTTTTCGTAGTCTATCTGACGGACTAAATAGTTTTTTCTAGTCATCTAGCCTATTCTAGCATTTTTTTGAGTTGGCAGGTATAATAGTAACAGGTTGTTAGCCTGTCGCCTAAAATATACGTAAGCCTATTTCCTTAGCTTCTTACGACTTTCACGGAAGAAATGGAGAGTTGTCATTCTGCACCCGAGACCACACACAAACACAATGATACGCAGAAGGTCGTGGATCCAAATTCCTGCACCCCTCAATTTTCTGGAATTTGTGTGAAATTGAATATTATACTTCATCATCATCATCATCATCAGCCTATATACGTCCCACTGCAGGGCACAGGCCTCCTCTCAGTATGAGAGGGCTTGGGCGACAGTTCCCACGCGGGCCTAGTGCGAATTGGGAACTTCACACACAACGTTGAACTACTTCGTCGATGTGTGTAGGTTTCCTCACGATGTTTTCCTCCACCGAATAGCTCGTGATAAATATCAAATTTGATATCGCACATAAATTCCGAAAAATTCAGAGATGCGAGCCCGGGGTTTGAACCCACGACCCTCTGCACGAGAGGCCACATGTCTAACCGCTGGGCTATCACGGCTATAATATAGATAGAATATTATACTTACCACGAGCTAATCTGGGATGGAAAACATCGTGAAGAAACCTGTACATGGCGGCAAAGTAATTCAATGTTCTTGTGTGAATTTATTCATCCGTAATTAGCCCACGTGTCCCAAACTCTTATACTGAAAGGGAGCCTGTACCCAGCAGTGAGATGACATTTAAGCTGGATTATTTATTTAAGTCGTGGTAGCCCAGCGGTTCGAACTGTGGCCTCTCAAGCAGAGAGTCGTGGGTTCAAATCCCGGGCTCGCACCTCTGAATTTTTCGGAATTTATGTGCGATATCAAATCTGATATTTATCACGAGCTATTCGGTGAAGGAAAACATCGTGAGGAAACCTACATACAGCCACGAAGTAATTCAACGTTGTGTGTGAAGTTCCCAATCCGCACTGGGCCCGCGTGGGAACTATCGCCCAAGCCCTCTCATACTGAGAGGAGGCCTGTGCCCTGCAGTGGGACGTATATAGGCTGTTGATGATGATGATTTATTTACGTATCACGATTGTTACATGGTATTGAACCAAAAGATTACACGTCGCATTGTAGCTTTGTGTGAAGGATAAAAACGTCAAATATTACCCTTATCGACTTTATTCCACATTTATAGTTCAGTCACTATCACAATTTGCTACGGAACGTCAAAAGAAATATAAAGAATACGAGAATGCGTTCAAAAACGTCGGGTAACGTCGGAATTGGGTTTGTGCTTGTAAGTGAATCACCAACATTGTGCGTTAAGTTAGCGGAGCCTTCAATAGGATAGTCCGAAGTCAAGTGACGTCTTTTGTATTCCGATTTTTGCAGTACAAGTTGACAGCGAACGACGCGTAGCAATAGCAGACAAGTGTCGAATCGTTTTGTTTTTCAACCGCAATTGTAATTGATCGTCTTATTCATAATCGAATTGTTCCCATTTGAAAAAAAAATCACTCGAAGCGTCAACGTTCCATTTTCCAGTGACATTACTAATCTAATCCTGTGAGTGTCGGGTTTAGAATAGAACCTCTCCATGTCTTCCATCGGTATCGTAAGAGGCAACAAAAACAAAATAGGCTAAGATATATATTAGGCGACAGGCTAGCAACCTGTCACTACTATACCTTTCAACTTAAAAACTAAATAATTATGCTAAGTAGAAGTGGCCACGTGACATGTAATAGTGGTTTTGTTTTTGTAGCATTTCGTGTGCTCTGCTTACTCCATTAAGAAAAACAACAGGCGTCATAGTATGTCATTCAAATGAACTGACTTTAGCTCTAAAATACTTACCGAAGACATCAAACAGTAGTATTTTATGCTCCTAATCTTACTAACCGCTTTAAAAGTCAGTTGAAAACTGACTGTGTTGCCATTCCAACACTGGCTGACTGTATTCCCTATACAGGCGTGATGTACGTATGTATGTATGTTGCTAATCTGGGGTCGGACAACGTATTAAAGATACTTCATAGTAATGTTAAAGAAGCATTGTTGCGCCTTCTTTAACAGCAAAGGAAATAATAGTACATTGAGTAACTAGGGGAGGAAATGGAACATTATTAACGAGAGGCTGTTAGAAGCCCGACGCCGCAGGCGGAGGGCTTTTATGCCTCGAGTTTATAATGTCCTTTACTCCCCGTGCTACACACAATGTTTTTCATCACATTTGCGAGGAAAAACTAAAAATTAAAGAAAATTCATGACATCACGTCACCGCGCCGCGCTGTTCCTTTTGACAGCAGTGATGCTGTCAGTGCGTTTAGGTCTATTGTCACTTTTTTTAATCATATACCACAGACAAGAACTATGTTTCGTACAGAATTCGAATGGTCAAACAGCCAGACTCTACCAAAAAGGTTCAAACAAATTTACGAAAAATGCATATTAAAAAACGCGTTGACATACATCCAATGTATTAAATTAATACAGTTTCATAATGCATACATTAATTTTGCATTTAAAAATTGGCCCTAAAGTTTTAATAGCAGAATTTTTATTTTTACATTTGTAACCTCCTTAGTCTGAACTAACGTACCTATACTAACTTTTGCAATTTTTAAAACTAAACTTTACCTCCCATAGGATGTAATGATAACTCCCGCGGTTACAATTTAGGCCTTTGTCCTGAAGGATACGCGCTTGTAATACTACCATTGACGAGCAAGTGTGATGAAAAAAAGGTTGAGTAAGTGCGTAGCGAAACATCTAAGTTGCTTTTTCGTAGAACAGAACCTTTATTTTGATGGCCCCGCTAACTCGACGCACAAACTATTCCTTTATATTCCGCTGTCGTATGCCAAGCGTTATTTTATTTTCTAACACTACAAATAAAGATTATCTTGTTGAGAAAAGTTGCATGTTTCGTTTGAATGGCTGTGTTGTGATAAATATGTATGACGAAGGAAACAGAACTTGCTGTTTGCCGTGGCACCATCCCAGAGACGGATGAAATAGTCGTGGTTGTGCCTATGTGGCGCTTAGTGCGTTCTGCCTACCCCATTTGAGAAAACAGGCATGTTATATCTATGTATTTATGTATGTAAGTACTACTGCTAGTGATTTAATGACAGGGAAGGTCCACTCCGCAGTTTAGGTAGATACCTGCGCTCCGCCGAGACCAATACTCGACGCCTCAATGCCCAGTAGATGACACCCATCTGTCACCTGTCTTGCTATGACATATGGTTGCAAGTGCCAAGTATTGGGTCAGTGTCGAGCACAGGGACGTTTACCTTAATGGTAGTAACACACAGCAATATTTTACACCTCAACAATACATCATGTTCGTGAGTGTAGCTGCTGCTCGTACTACTATTAGCTACCTATTCTGTACATCTGGTTATGACCTCGGCCAAAAATTACGATTTTGAGTGCTATCCCAATCAAGCTCGGAAATCTATTCTTCTGAAACAATGCTTTCAGAACTAGAGCAAACTCAGTATTAATACGTAACATCAATCAGACGGCGAAGTTTGTAGATTCGTGTAACAACGCCCTGGCGGCCGGCCAAACCTTACTTTGCGGGGCCTTTACTAAACTAGGCACAGTGTAAATCCAGTAAGTTATCTACAAAAGGCGACGTTCCGTTTTCATACATTTTGTTACATGAAATTTGTGCATTTTCAATTTACACAGCGATAGCAATAATCTAGTCGCTGTTGTACCGCTTTAGCGTAAAATCTAGAAATATGACAGAAATATCCACGGAAGGTAAAATAGTGATTTAATTTATTTAGAATATTTGTTTGGTGTGATTTATGGTCTGGTGGAATAATTTCTCCGTACCTACTTAATAACGTAATTTTAGAAAGAGATATCAATATTTTTGCGCCTAAACATCTTTAGGTGTGGAGTCCTTCTTTAAGTGTTACTTATTATGTGTTACAATCTATTAATCTATTAATCACATCGTGATGTTACCAGTACTACTTAAAATCTGTTTTGTATAGATATAACATTTTTCCATTTCTTCCATGGATGTCGTCAGAGGGCTTTAAGGAAATAGGCTTAGGTATGCTTTTGGGCGGCGGACTCGGAACCTATCTCTATTATACAACCTCTTCCATCTGTTTTCAAACCTAAAATTACGCTAGATGTGGCTGCGAAGCCTGAAAAAGTCATAATTATGGTTTTGTCAATGTCACGTATCGTTGGCTACCCCATTTGGGAACATAGGCGTTATTTTTTTTATTTTTATTTATTGGTCTTAATACAATGACATACTTAAATTCTAAATACAGCGTCCCGCAAAACTGTTTGCACAGTTTGACTGTGGGATCCGTTCAGTATTGTATGTATATAACGGCGCGTTAAGAAATTAATTACGATAAAGTTCAGATTGAATAAGATTGTCTGCCTAATTTATTGTTCGAATAGAATTATGTAATGTTTGCATAATCGAGGAGATGCTACTTATTTCTTATGCTGCATTTAGCAGGTTAATTTTATTAGAGCGAGTGGCAACACTCGAACGGGGTCGCAGATTGAAATAAGAGGGTAGGTCATTCAGAGTTGAACGGCCGAAGAGAAAGCAATCTGCAAACCCGTTAGCTCTGATTTTCTATCACTTTTAATTTAAGTAATCCATGTAAACTTACTGTCGATCGCTGCTTAGTTAAAACAAGTGTTACGTAGTCTATTCAACAAGAAGATTATTTACTTCCCTGCCGATCATGTCGGCGGATAAACCCCTGGGTACTCCGGCATATACATGTAACATTATCAAGGAGGATAACCTACGCTATTTACACTATACTTAGCTAGAAGGTACCAACTGAATAAGGGAGTTGACGAGCTATGTTAATACGGTAAAAGGAAATTATGGGATAGAATAATTTAGAGGCTGTCAAATAAATACATGAGATAGAGGTACACAATTATTATTTGTGACGAATCGCAGAGGCTTCGACAGCTCGTGTCTTATCGAGGACACACTAACATCATTTCCATACAAAACGTAAATTTCATACATACATATATACCTGACGCCTGTGTCCCGTAATGGGGTAGGCAGATTACACAAAACGCTAACGACGTCAACAAAACAATGACTATTGTATGTCTTATCGGCACTTCTAGCACATTTTCTAGGTTTCTAGTAAAAAGCTGTAATAGTGACAGGTTGCTAACCTGTCGCCGAAAATATACCTAAACATATTTCCTTAGTCACCGACATCCATAGTAGAAATGGAGGGGTCTTCTAAGCCTGACAACACACGGTAACCATTAGGTAAAGGTCTAATATTTATAATTCTAACATTGGACTTAACAGGGATCTACTAGCCTAAGCCGGGTGGTGTCGGGTTAGGAATAACACCTCTCCATTTCTTCCGTGGATGTCGTAAGAGGCGACTAAGGAAATAGGCTAACATATTTTTAGGGGACAGAATTAGGCCTGTGATTATTACACTTTTAACTTAAAACCTAAAAAAATGTGAAGTGGCTACAAATAATGAAATACTTAGTCATGATTTTGTCTATGTAACATGTCGAGTGCTCTGCTAACCCATTTGGGAGTACATCCGTCATGTGCATACACCGGTTTCGCGGGGGAAAATTTGTACTGACATTAAATAGTGTGAGGACACATTAAACTAATTTTATTAATTGACATCGAAATAATTTTAAACAAAAAAAAACCGACTTCAAATTAGCAATATTTTGAAAGTATTCTGTTTACTGAATGCAAAATTATGACTTCATTAACAAATTACCAAAAACGCCGTACATCTCCATATAAAATTTGAAGAGTTCCCTCGATTTCTCCAAGATTCCATCATCAGATCCTGGTTTCGTGCCAATGGGACCAATTTCGAGTTCGAGAAAAAAAAATGAAAAAAAATTTGGTCGAATTGAGAACCTCCTCCTTTTTTTGAAGTCGGTTAAAAAATGACGTACAACCATTTTCAAGAATTTGAATGAACATTGAACATTTAACTACCGTGAGACTCACTCACGTTGAATAATAAACGGATAAATCACGTTTTTTTTTAAATGGAATTTAGCTGGACATGTTACCATATCGAGCTAAACTTGATTAAAAAAAAAGTTATCCGTTTATTACTCAACAAAAAATTCAATGAAGATCAAAACTACATACACAAAACGTGACTTGAAACAGTCAATGTCAAATATCGGTTCTTTATAGTTGCGATAAGTATAAATGAAAGAAGTTTGGGCATAGTTTAACGTATTCAAACTTAGCCATTAGTTTAGTTATGATAATGATGATTAAAAAATAATCTTTATCGATGTCGATAAACATACATACACACACACATACATATTCTCACGCCTGTATTCCCAAGAGGGGTAGGCAGAGCACATGAATTCAAAAATTCAGTGCCACGTTTAGCAACTTGTCGATTTTTAATTAATCACTAGCACTGGTACATTTTTGCTCCCGCGAAACCGGTGTACAGATGTAGTGAGAAACTATTTTCCTTCGTAAATTTTCGGAAAAGTTCGTATTAATCGTTTTCTCTCAAATAGCTTCGGTACCCATTTTAAAGGGAATTTATTCCGTAGAATATAATAATATGGTAAATATCCAGTTTTAAGTAATAATTGTAATTGTTTTAAGTAATAAAACGACGTAAATAAAACGAAACGACCCCGTGTGGTGCCGGGTTAGAATAGCGCCTCCCCCTTTCTTCCCGTGGGTGTCGTAAGAGTCGACTCTGGGAAAGGGTTAGTGTATTGTGGGCGATGGGCTAGCAACCTGTCACTGCAATATCACGTTTAACCATCTGGATGCCCTGAAATTGCTAGATGTGGCACTGAATTCTTGAATTCTTGTGCTCTGCCTACCCCTCTTGGGAATACAGGCGTGATGTATGTATGTATGTATGTAATAAAACGATAAATACGAACTTTTCCGAAAATTTACGAAGGAAAATAGTTTTTCACTACATCTGTATGATGTGTGTATGTACTAGCCTATTTTATTCAGCTAGTTCAGTAACAGTGTTCATCTGTTTCTTCAGTAAATAAACCTGTCTTCCTTATTATCCAACAATTCCTAGAAACTCACAATCTTGACCTTCAAACTACAATACCAAGTCCGCTATGACGAGAGCTTCAACCGTTATTTAGGTTACAAATACTTCAAGTTATTTTCCCCTCCAGGAAAACATGAAACTATCTGAGCGCGGCATCGTGTCCATTTTCGAGGACAACGACGTAAATTGTCCGTCGTTAGTAGCTCGGCCACGAATGTCGTGTTTTAGGACCCCTACTAACGTCACAAAACTACCGCGAGACTCACTCACAAATAATTTAATAGGGTAGAAGACAAAAAAACTATTCAGTCCATCAGAAAGATCAGCAAAAAATATTAAACACGTATTTTTTATTTTATTTGACAAACAAAAAATGACGATAATACAACGCTTTAAATTTTCGCGTGACACTATAAAATATGTGGTACAATTTTTACCTAGGTTTGACGTCACAAAGCTGTCCCCGGAAGTTTGATGATTTATCCTCCTGAGGCCTAGAGTACTTTATTTAGTACATAAGATCGAAGTCAGATTTAACTTTCTCTCAGTGACACCAGCTATTTGTTAAACCGAAAAACACGTTTCTCATATTTTTTCATAATCTTACTAATGGATTAATTAGAATTACATATTTGTAACCCAGTGACCATCCCTATACTTGTGGCCAGATTTTAAGTGGCGCGGTATTGCTTTCACCGTGATAATTCTTGTTTAGTTTGATGTTGAGAACCTTCTTATAAGAGATCTTATGAAAAAAAATCGTTGTAGCCCAGTTGTTTTGCCTGTGGCCTCTCACGTTTATGGTCATGGGTCATGGGTTTAAATTTCAAAATGTAGCCCCATCACAAAAAACTGGCTATATTTATTGCGACCGATATGCCTCACATTTGACAACAACACTGAATCTGATGGCTTTACCTTTGGATTTCTAAGAATAATTCAAATTTTGTCCGTTAAACCAGAAAGGCCTAAGCAAATACTTTACCATCGTCCAAGAACCTATATTATTATACATTGCATTGCATTCACTCATCCGTATGAAACAAAATACTGCGATTAACCATTTCAAATCATCCTTTAATAGTCAATCAGAAACTTAGTTTAATGTTTTACGTTCCAGTTTCCCGATGAATCACCCCAACTCGCACACCCAAAGTAATAAAACTAAAGTGAGGGCAGATCGCGAAGCAGTGGTATCGCACTCCTGTAACTGCTGTGGGAGATAAGATCCCAATATTGAGGACCGATGGCTTTTTGACGACGTACCGTTAATTTTCTGTACATTATTGAATATGTTTTGGACGTTACGGCGATGGGTATTTGATATTGTAATTCTATGTAGACGATCAGTCGGGAAAATAAAAACTTTCTTTATGACGACGTCCGCCTGACGTATATACATTTGCATAAATAAACTATTGAATTTTTAATACCAATAGTGTTCCGTGTAGTGTCGGGTTAAGAATAACACCTCTAACACCTCTCCATTTCTACTGTGAACGTCGTAAGAGGCGACTAAGGAAATAGGTTTAGGTATGCTTTAGGCGACAGGCTAGCAACCTGTCACTATTCCATGTTACGTACGTCTAACGTTAACGTTCTATACGTCTTCCATCTGATTNNNNTTTTTTTTTTTTTTGGGGCCTTCCCATCTGATTTCAAACCATAAACTTATGCTACCAGAAGCTACGAAGCTGGAAACGGTCATGGATTTGTCTGTCACATTCCCTGTGCTAGGCTTAGCACGGCAACACACTCTAGTCGCGTCGCGCGCGGGATAGTCTTCCTGTCACTTTCTGACGTCTCTAGGTAGACAGTGACAGGTACAGTCTATCACGCGCGTATCTCTACTCGCGCTCTGTCGTCCTAAGGCTCAATTCACACCAGAAGAGCAGCGCAGCGCGGCGTAGTGGAGCGCAGTTTCAGTGTCATGAGAATTTCAACTTTAATTTCATTATAATAAGACTTATTATCGCATGAGAAACTCTAACGATTCGCGCGGATGCCCGCGGATCCGCGGGAAATCCAGCGCATTCCATAAATAAAGCCGTGCGACTGCGCGAGCTGTCGCGGGAATGCCCGAGGATGCTCGAGTAGTCGCGACGGCCGCTGTCAATACATATGTCAATATGTCAATAATTATGTAAATTCCAGCGACTTCCTACGCATTCCAGCGGCTTCTCGCGCAGTCGCAGGAATCCTCGCGCATTCTCCAGGGAGCGGGTCGCTGCGCTACGCCGCGCTGCGCTGCTCTTCCGGTGTGAATTGAGCCTAAGGGGACTGCTTACCCCGTGTGGGACATTGCTTACCCCATTGTATGTATGTATGTTTAATCGTACGCCGATTAAATTCAGGCGAGGTAAACGAGGCCTCGCCGCCTCTTTGGGTAGCCATAATTTCGTCTGCCACCCTCCCAAAAGGGTGGAACAAAAGACTCGTATACTTTCATCTATATGCCTCCAAAAACAATCAACAACGTACATTGCTTATTCAAGAACTAATGAGATAACTGGATGAACGTTTAGTTCCCTCAAGGTTCGAGGAGCTAACAAAGGAAGTTTTAGTGGTAATGTTTAAGGTTTTTTATAATTACTTAGTTAATACTAGTCTAATACATGGGTACATGGGTCTCGCCTTTATTCCCAAATAAGCGACCGCCCGCGACTTCGTCCGCGTAGATTTCGGTTTTTACCGGGAGTATTTCTTTTTTTTTTT
>BHDV01001223.1:0-27978 GCA_005406045.1 Adoxophyes honmai
TGCTGGGCCGACAGTGGAGGTACTAAATTCAAAAAACATTGAAGTCACTCAAAAAAACACAGTCCACCAAATCGTCCGGAGCTCAGTCCTATCGAGCGGTACTGGGCTATTGTGAAGATGAACTTAAGAAAGGATGGTCGTGAAACAAAATCATTGGAAGAATTAAAAAAAAAATGGTTTACAGCTAGTCGAAAAGGGTCAAAAAGTGAAGTGCAGCACTTATGCGTAGTATCCGAATAAAAGTCTGTAATTTTTAGCGATGTAATTAAGTTTTTTTTTTCTTTAAATGGTATTTTGTTTGTTTTCGTTTTAATAATATTTTTAGCCAAATTAAGACATAACAGCGAAAATAAAATCATAAAAAAAATAATATTTTGTGTGTCCGCTTAGTAAATTGAACAGGCCTTAAGTCAGGCCCTATCCATTTGGTTCTCGGCGAAACTTTTGACACGGAGCTTTGTATGAAGCTAAAGCTCTATACTCTGTGGTTGTAACATCTCTGTTGTATAATCTGTATTTGCACTAACCTGAGCAGTGGCCGGGGCGTCGTCCGGCCGCAGGGCGTGCAGGCTGCCTTCCTGCTGCTCGGCGAACGCGCGCACCGTCGCCGCTGCGTCGCGGTAGCGTTTCCACAGCTCCACGGCCTTGTGGTACCTGAGAGAACGGAGATTTGAACTAAACTGCCTCCTTTTCAAAAAGCTAACACCACCTATCGTCGAGTAGTAGAACTTCTACTAGAAACGTTATCTTCATCGGTTGTATTACAACTTCTCTGTGGAATCCCAAGCGTCGCACAGCTGCGTGAGGTGCCGGCAGGTGTGATCTTAGGCCGCAGCAGCATCATCCAGATCTCTCTGCATGCGCGCCGCCACCGCCACACGCTACAATCGTCGCAGCTCGCTTGCGGCCCGCACCGGCCACTAAACGGCTGTCTGAATACAAGTGGCTGACGCGCTTCAACTACTTTTGTAGCTGCGTCTAGCTTCTCGTGGCAGCGTTTGTGGCTATACTACGTACATACTACGCCTGTATTCCCAAACGGGGTAGGCAGAGCACACAAAACGCTACACAGACAAAACGATGACCATTTCACGTTTGGCCACAAAACTTTCAGCATAATATAGCTATACTACCTAATACTACTAAAATGCAATAAAGTCAGTGGTGCTTACTTGTCGCACAGCTGGGTGAGATGCCGGCAGGTGTGGTCATAGGCAGCAGCAGCATCGTCGAGGTCCCTCTGCATGCGCGCGGCCACGGCGGGCTCGGCGGTCGCGGCCAGCGGCGCCGCCGCCGCTCGCAGCTCGCCGACCAGCTCGCCGTTGCGTCGGGAGAGAGTCTCGCTCAGCGTCTGCGCAGAACATGGGTCCGATGTCAACTTATACACATACATACATCAAAAATAGGGTAGCAGTAGACAAAACCTAGCATATTTTTTAGGTTTCGAGTAGTCAGGTAGGTATAGTAGTGACAGGACTAAATCATACCTAAACCTATGTCGATAGTCGCCTTTTCCGACATCCACTGAAGAAATCAAGAGGTGTTATTTTAAATCCGGCACCACTTTGATGTTAAGGGCTGAGTATAGCTAGATGATAACATTTTTCATACTTTACTTCCTTTCTTTCTAAAGTGGATTCTTCACAAATCTCGATTATCTACAATTGGCGCTTATGATTTTAGTTTCAAAGCATACTGTTGTAGGGCGGTTGTAAAGCCAAACATTTGGATGTAATAATAGCTCCACAAATTGATTCCCAACAATTTTGATCAACCTTTTAAGTAAGAACCTTAGTTATTCAACATCTTCTTGTGTAGAGAAAACAGGAAACAAAGAAAATTTGCAAAAAAGGTATTGAAGTAGAAGTTAGCCTCACCCCTGACTTAAAAAAGCTGGTGGAACTAACCTCTAGTTTCTCGGTAGCCTTCAGCAGCCGGTCGTAGTCGACTTGTCCCTGGACCGTCAGCAGTTCTGCCATGTAGTCCGCCTCCCTCACGGCCCCCTGCACTAGCTCCAGCTGCCTCTCGAAGCGTCTCCACAGCTGGACCTTGGAGCGGAGCCGAGCGCTCAGCTCGCTGGCTTCCACTTCTAGTTGAGCATGAGTGTCCTGGGAGAGATGTCAAGATAGATAAAGAAGGGATAAGAGTAGAGGGTGTAACAGTAAGGAAAAATACATGTCATGGGCGTTATGTAACTTATAGATTTTTGCTAAGCTAAACTGTCAATATATTGAAAATTGGGACGTGCAGTAAGTGAGAGTGAACAGTAAATTACGTTCTAAGCCAGAAATACACATGCCTGTAGCTGGCACATTTTTGTGCGAGTATCATCCTTGCGTATGCCATATTTGTACGCTGTGGCCATGTTTGCTTGTCTATAGAAAACTGCCATAACAGATAATATGTCAAAGTAATTTATTTGACTTCCAATAGTATAGGTGCAGATTGCACCTGGTATTAATACCCTCTATAAATGAGAACCCTCGTGTAAACTAAAAATAGAAAATTTGTAATTTACCTGCAGGGATGTGATGTCCCTCTCCAAGTCCGTAAGCGAAACGGACACGCGCAGACACGTAGGCAGAGTGTGCAGAGCCTGATTGAGTGCTCTGATGTCCCTCCACTGCGCCGCCAGGTCTTCCAGCAGGCGCTCACACGTCTCCGACGCCCGCTCCACCACGTCGCTGCCTAGACGCTCCGCTGCCTCGCATTCCTCAATCGTAAGCCTCGCGCGCCGCTGACTCTTCTGACAACGCGTTATACCAGCTTGAACTTGAACTATCTTCTCCTTCAACAGCATGCTACGCTCCAGCTCTTCAGCTACTTGATCGTCTAAGTTGCGCGATTGAGACAGCAAAGCTCCTAAACGGTCAGATTCGGCAGTAGGGAGCAAACTCAATCTACCGAGCTCGTTTTGGATCCTGTCAACCCGTCCAGTCATCACTTGAAGGCGCTCAATGTACAGGTTTAATTCATCCTCGCTTCTTATTACAGCTTTGAGGCTGTCCAGCGAAGCACGCAGCTCTCTGATTTCGTCTTCCAATATGTTCAATTTCTCTCCTGAGGTGACGTCTCGATCTGATATACTCTGAATCGCCGACGAATGTAAATTGTCGATTTCGCTCGCCAGATCTCGCCATTCATCTTCTATCTTCGAGAAGAATTGCCGTTGCACCATCTCATCAGATATCGGTAAGATTTCCAAAGCTTTCTCGAACTGAACACCTGATTCATTTTTAAGATTGTTGTGGACTTCATGTTGAGCTTTAAGCTCCCAGAATCGGCGTAAGTTACCTGTCGTTGTGATATTCTCAGGGGTTATGTGTTTGAGTTCTGTTTTGGCAATCTTTATCCAGTTTTCTATTCTTTCTATGATGTAATCGTATGTCATCCAATTTTCTCTGAAGGCTGTCAGGCGAATCAGCCTGGAGTCAACATCCTCTTGTAGCTTGATCAGCGTGTCGAGCGCCTGGGAGCACTCCGACTCCAAGCCAGAACAAACTATGAGATTTTGAAGACCGTCAGTTATTGATAGTAGGCGTAAGATTTTAGCGTGGTGATGTGAAACATCCAAGCTGACGGATTGATACAAGTTTATGTATTGCTCATGATCGATAGAAGTAACGTTGGTTAGCTCAGGGATTCTCTGCTGAGCCACCCTCAACCACTGTTGCTCTTCTTTCATGCCTTGCTCGAGCGTGGTCCATCTAGACGCGGCAAGTGTCATTTGCTGGGCGCGGCCAGCTGCTCTGTCGATGATGGCTGTCGCCCGGTCGTGAAGCGAATTGTGCAAAGAAGAGTATTTTGATCTAGTTTCACTGTCTAAGTTATCTTCGAGAGACTCTAGAATTGCTCTGCAATGGCTAAGGTTAACGAAGAACTTTCTATGTTTTTGTATTTCTTCGTGCAAATGATCCAAATCAGATACAATTATCTTTCCGTCAACTAGTGCTTCCGCCACATCGGTGATTTGGCCAAAGTCTTGTAGAGTTTGTTCATATTCTTCTGCTAGAGCTGATAACTGCAAAAGTCGATCGCGTTCAGTGTTTATAGAATTCTCTACTTGTTTCGTGTCATCGTCACAAGTATACAAATTAGCGGGGCATTCTCTCTTGGGATTTGCTTCAACGAGAGTGCGGTAACGCCTAAACATCTTTGTAACCGCATCAGAGTTCGTTATGTTGACATTCTCTAATTTGTCCAGCTTTTCAAGCTTCTGCTGAGTCGGAATATCATCTAAAATAATTTCATCCAGATTAGATTTCACTTTATCGACAGACTCTTGTAACTTATCAGTATCGTTTAAGAATCTAATCCAGTCCTTTTCAACTTCTTTCACTGTGAGTGGGCTTTGGCTGTTTAATGCACTGACTGCGTCCGCTTGGCGAGTCAACATCTCAATCAAAGTGACAATTTCTTCATTTACTTCAGTGATCTCTACTATTTCTCTCAGACTTTGAATATAACTATGCAACGAATCTAGACGTTGAGTTTCGTTAATGGGTCTACCGTTGGTAATGGTTTCTCTTTGAATCCTGTACTGAATTTCTTCCAGCCAAACTGAAATCGTTTCGATGATAACCACGACGCTCCTCTCAGTTCGTGATGGATCATGTTTATCAATGGCTGTTTTCAGGTCACCCATTTCCTTATGGACTACAGCGTCGTATGACTTTTCAACTGATGGATCTAATATTGCCACGGTCATCGAATCATCAGGTGCATGTCTAGGAGACTCGGCTAATGATTGTGTTCTCTTTTCCAGGGCATCAAGTAACCTTGCCTTTTCCGTCTTTCTTGAGAACTGGACAGACTTGGAAGGAGATGGAGATTTTGATTTTGAACGTTGAACAACATCAGAGTACGTCAACTTATGAGTTGCAAATGTTTCTTGACGGTCAGGCGATACTGGACTAGCAAGTTGGGAAATACCTTCGTCGATAGATGAAGTATCTTTGCTGGAATAATCCTCACTAGTGGGAGTTACTGACATCAGTAATTCCGTTGTAATAGGATCAGATAGACTTTCTGGTGTTTGTGCTACTGGTGATTCCATCTTCCTCTTATTCTTCTTCTTTTTATGCTTCTGCCTTTCTCCGATGATAGACTGTGGTGCTTCCACTTGGCGTTCGTTATCAAGGAAGTCATTTGTCACCTTGGGGATAGTAACTTGCGCTCGCAAGTGGATTTCGTAAGGTTCATCAGTAGACGTAGATATGGAGTCTTCGGAATAAACTCTTGGTGATGTTTGTTGTGTAGTGTCCACAGTTACTACATCTCTCCTACTTACGTCCAAATCAACTGGTCTTGGTGTTATGGGAACTTCAACTTTAGGCGGTTCAGGTTCTCTAGGTGTGGTCTGTTGAGTGCTATCAGTTGTCGAGAGAACCTTAAGATCCAGAACAGGAATCGTTTCTTCTTGGACAGGCGATTCAATTTTAACATGTTCTGGTGACCTTGGAGAGGTTTGTTGACTGACATCAGCTACTTCTGGTTTTGGAGGAGCAGGTGCTATCACTTCCGGTTTATCTTCGACTGGTTTATCTGATTGCTGTTCCTCAGATTGTGTGAAGGTACTTACAACTGGAATGTCAGGTGTCTGTATGCTTATTTCAGTTACTTCCTTTTCTTTGATTGGTGTAGTACACGTCTCTTGGTCAGTGATTTCTTGCGACGTTTGAATGTCAGTTTCGACAGTTTCAATCAACATTTCAGTGCTCTTTTCATCCTTTTGGACCTCAGGCAAAGGCGATGTTTGCATTTCTTTAGATTCTGTTACTATTTCAGGGACTTCACGCTTTTCATCTTCTTTCGGTTCTTCTATGGGAGATGAAGTTTGTGAGAACTTTTCTTCCGGAGCAACAATTTCATGAGACACTACTTGAGTTGTTGCTTCGGACTGAACCACCTTCTCTGGCGATTCTGTTCTACTAGTTTGTATTTCTATATCAATCACCGGTATTTTTTCAGTAACCGTGATGACTTCTTCAATTGTTTGTGTGTCAGCTTCTACTTCCTCCCTGGGAGTTGTTTGTGCCACGGTTTCAGTAACAGGTGTAGGAGAAGTTTGCAACTCCTTCGCCACTGTCTCAGGTTTTAATTCTTCTTTGTCTTCTTTAAGTGATTCAGTTAGGTCAGGTGAAGTTTGCACTGAATATTCTTGAGTCGGGATTTCTTCAACCACTGGCACAGTAAACGTCACAGTTGTAGTCACATCTTTTTGTAATGTTTCTGGACTACTTTGAACACATTCTTCAACAATTTTGACTGTGCTTATATCGGAGGTTTCACTCATTGTATGGTATGATTCATCTTTAGGCGATTCAACATTTTCACTTCCAATCTTAGGACTTTCAGGTTTGGGTTCTTCAACCAGTTCGAGTTCTTGTGGTGTGTCCGGCTCAGTAGGAGGCTTCTTCTTTCCTTTCTTTTTCCTACCTTTCTTTTCCGGTACAGGCTCTGCTATTTCTATGGGACTTGACACAGATGTGTCGTCAGACTCAGCAGTGCTTTCCTTCGGATAAGTAGTTTCTTCACTAACGCCATGTGTCTTACGCTTCTTTTGTCTCTTTTTAGGTACAGGTGTTGGTCCTTGAGAAACTTCTTCGGCTTCATAACCCTTCTCTTCAGTAGTCCTTTCAGATTCAACAAACGAATCTGGTTCTAATGAAGCTACTTTAGGTTCCAAAACATCTTCAGATGGTTTGGGTGATTCCATAGGTGGTGATGTAGGTAGTTCAACGTAATGACTGAGGGACGAGCTGTCGGTTTCTAGCACGCTTTTATCGGTTTCAGTGGGTACTTCAGCAGGCACGTCTGATTTTAATGAATCATCCAAACTACCTTCTGGTGTTGGTTTGGGTTTCTTTTTCTTTTTGCTTTTCTTTGATTTCGATGAGTCAGGTGTTTCGCTTGACGGTTGTTCCGTTTCTTCAACCGTAACTTCGGCGACAATTGGGGTTTGTTTAGCTTCGCTAGGTAGATTGACCTCTGGAGTAGGCTCAGGAGTAGGTTCTTTGGGAACTGATATTACCTGTTCCACAAGTGGCGGAGAAGGTTCTTTTTCTTTTACCTTTGTTACTACTGGCTCATCGATAGGTTTTTCTTCAGTAACTGCGACTTTAGGATGTTCTTCAGTAACTTTGATGTCACTTGGTAAATTGACATCGATATCTTTTTTGACAACAACCGATTGTTTCGTCTCAAAGCCTTCAAGCTTAAGGTCGAATTGCATTTTAGGCTCATTTTTCTTAGGATCAGTCTTTGAAATGGACATTGAAATGTCAACAGTTTGCAATGGTTTTGCCTGTTCTGTTACAACAGTGACAATTTCGCTTTGCACACTGACAGATGGTTTTAATTCTCTTACATGAGTGTCATGGCGCTCTGATTCTAAAAGTAGATTGACATCATATTTCTCGGTAGGTTTTTGTTGTTTTCCTATAGTGTCACTAGGCATAACCATAGCCTGTTCCTTCGATTCTCTTTGTACTTCGATATTGGTATCAATTTGCTCTTGTTCATCAATAGCTAGTGGTTTCTGATCTTCTTGTACGTAAGAAACTTCCGACGTTAACGGTTCTGTAGGGACAGTTTCACTAATAATTGTTTTCGTCCCAACAGTTTCCACAGCTATCGGAGACTGAGGTGAAGGCAACTGTTCCTTAGCTTCATGTACAATCTTCTCTATCGCAGTGTCTTGAAGCTCAACAGTCTCCACCCTTGTTTCCTTAGTGGGTGACGTTTCCTTCGGTTCTTCAGGCTTTTGAACAATTCCTTCAGAAGACAAGAGTTCTTGCGTAATGTCAACGACATCTTTTTGTGGCGGTGAGGTACTCTTTACATGATCTAATAACTCTTGTTCTTTGATTTCTTGTGCCTCAACATTAGCTGACTGTATTTCCTCAGGTACATGTGAAATTGTAGTAACTTCTGCAGTTTCACTTAGTTGTGGGGCCAAAGGAATATCAGTCTCTGTAGTTTCAACAAGTTGTTTGTCTAATTCAGGTTGGTCTTCTTTAGATTCGATTTCAAGAGATTCCGTAATTTCCTTTTCTTTTTCGGACACAACTACTGTTTCGATATCTTTTGGTTTTGAATCGGTAACTATTGTTGTATCTTGTGTTATTGTTACGTGTTCAATATTTTTGGTAGTTTCTTGACCTGTAACTACTGTAACATCAACACGTTTTAAATCTAGAGATTCAGTCTCACTCTTTTCTGTAGGCGACTTAGGCTGAATTGGTACCTCAATTTTATCAGCATTTGGTGATTCCGGTTTGCGAATTATGTCTGGATGTAAAGCTTGAGCCCTTTCATTTGAAATGAAATCTATTACTGATTCGCTAACTTTAGGACTTTCTGGTTTGATTACTGGCTCAGTTTCAACTTGTTTGGGCGATTCAGATTGTATCTGTAGATCTTTTTCTGCAACTTTAGGTGAGTCTGATTTGCTAGGCAATACAGTTTCGACTTGTCGAGGTGTTTCGATTTCCCTTTGGTCTGCAGTGTCGACAGTCTTAGGCGATTCTGGTTTCTTTAATTCAGCTTCCACTACATCGGGTAAGTCTGGTTTTTCTTGAATTTGTTCCGCAACAACTTCAATTGGTTTGGTTTGCACACCAATTTCGAGTAAAGGTGCTTCTGGTTGTTTTTTAGATTCAATCTCAACAACTTTAGGAGATTCTGGCTTTGTATGCACTTCAATGTCTTCCACTTTAGATGGTGTCGGTGCAGCTTGTGTTTCAAATGGTTTGGGCGATTCTAGTTTGCTTTGTTCAATCTCACCAGACTTCGAAACCTGTGTTTCACTCAGTAATTCAGCCTTTGGCGATTCTGGCTTTCGAGTTACGTCTGGATGCAAAGCATGAGCTCTCTCATTTGATATGAAATCAAGAACGCTACCTACATCAGATTTGGTAGTTGTAGTTTGCTCAGTAACAACATCCAGCCTGCTATCTTGTTCTTGTGTATGTGTTACTTCTTTAGTTAAGTCTGCAACAGGAACGGTAGATTGTTCTAATTCAGGTTCTTTTTCCTGAATTGTTGTCTCTTTTGGTAACTCGACTTCATATAATGTGATATCTTCGGGAACTTTAGATGCTTCTGAGTCGTCTTTGACGTCTCGTTTCAATTCTGGTTCAATTATTTTAGCGGTTTCTTCAGGTGCCGAACTTTCGATTAATTTATCTACAAATGTAACTCGCTTACTTGGAGATGCTGATTTGGATTTTCTATCCGGACTCGATATTGTTTCAATCGATTTTGACTGCTTAGTTTCGATGAGTACAGTACTAGGAACTTTTTGATGTTCTATGTGTTGTTGTACTTTAGTGGTTTGTGTGGGTTCAGTCACCTCTTCAGCTTCTTCAGGAACGACAGTAGGTATCCGTCCAATGTTCACATCTATCTCGGTCGTGACTGTAGTGTCTGGAGTAAATTCATCATCTGGCTCTTCGACTATTTGTTCTGTGACATGTTCTTTACCATTAATAATTTGAACTTGCCTGATTATTTTAATGCGTTTAGTCTTGACACCTTGCTCTTGGACAGTGTGAGTCGAAACTTTGGGTTCTTCTTCAATAATTTCAACATCGTCGGGCTCATCGATAACTTCTTCAGTCACATGTTCTTTTCCGTCAATTATTTGTATATGTTTGATGATACGTCGCCTTGTTCTAGTTATCTTTCTAGTAACTTTCTGCACTACTGTAGCAGTATTCGACGAAGAAGTTTCAAAAGTGGAATGATGATACCCTTCACTTGTTACAGTGGTTTGACCCTCATGTGGTTCCTGAACATAATAGAACTCTTGGATCTGTGTTCCCTCAGGCACATTTTCGTACATTTCAGAAACCGTCACTGTCTGTTCAGGTGTTGCTTCTCTAATTTGTGATTGTCTAACAGTTGTGCTTGATGTTGTAAACTGCGACTGGCGTTGACCCTCCATTTGTATGAACTCTTTGGTTAATTGCTGATTCTGGGTGTATTCTGGAGTTGGTTCACGTTTTTCTTTGGGTGGTTCGTCATCATCACCTGGTTTGCTATATTTGGGCTCATCGTCAGGCTTGGGACTTGTTCCTGGATGCTTATCGTGTTTCTTAGTATCTGGCAATGCAGGTTTATGGTCATCATCATGATCGTCATCTACCTCTTCAAATTGTACACCACTTTGATCTTTAACACTTATTGATACCCTCGGGATCTGTTCTTCGTATACTTCAACATTGTCAGGCTCATCTATAATTTCTTCTGTAACATGTTCTTTTCCATCTACGATTACAACTCTCCTTATGATTCGCCGTTTCGTTTTCACGATTCTTTTGGTCACTTGTTGAACAACGGCAGTTACACTTGAAGATGACGTTTGGACATGAGTATGGCCATCGCTTTCAGCTAGCTGGAGAATTTCTTCCGGATTCAATCCTTCCTCCAATTTGACAACCATACCAGGTCTTGATGTAAACTCCTGAATTGTCACTTCACTGCCTGGTAGTCCTGATATAACTTGACCACCAAATGTTTGATATTCTAATCTCTGAACGCCGCCATCATCAAGCATCGTAGACGTTGATCCTTTGTCCTCCTTTAAGGTGATTTGGGAGAAAGATTGATCTTGTGTTCCGTCTTGAATCATTTGTGTAGTATGACGATGGCTATGAACCATTTGCTGACGCGTAACAAGAGTCTTGCGTATTTTCTTGACAATGATTCTCTTAGTTCCATCGGCGTCCACTACCACTTCAGTCGTTGTCTCGTCGGGTTCCACCATGACAGTTTCAAACGACTGCGGCAGGCTATGCGTAATGTTGAGCAGTGAGTCTTTTCCAGTGTTATCGTCTCTATAATTAGCATCAACAAGCAACGATTGTTCATCGATCTTTTGATCTCTAACCACAGGCCGACTTTCGATTTCAAATATTTCATGGTCACCGGCAATAGTTTGTCGGACTTTGATGTTTTCTAATATCTCTTTTTTGTCAGATAATGGTTCACTTGTTTGAATTTCAACATCATGCGGCGGTGCACAAGTAATGGACACATCTTGAGTAATTTTCCTCTCTGGTTCGCACATGATGGATTTATCCGTAACGGGTGGTGATTCAGATCTTAGACTTTGTCCAGTTTGCGTCTCAATCGTGGTAGTCGGTTTTTCTTCTTTGACAATAATTCGTTCCACAACAACCTTTTTCTCACTCGGTGTCTTCTCACTCGGTACCTTCTTTTCACTAGGTATCTCCTTTTCACAAGGCAGTTTCTTTTCACTAGGAGTTTTCTCTTCGCTAGGTTCTTTCTGTTCGCTAGGTAATTTTTCACTAGGCTCCTTCTTTGAACTTGGTACCTTTTCACTCGGTTCTTTCTTCTCACTTGGCAATTTTTCACTAGATTCTTTGACCTCCTCTACCACTTCGCTCTTTACCGACGGAACTTCTTGTTTCTCTTCTTTGACGATTTCGCTTTCTCTAGGAGATGCGACCTCTTCAGGCATCGACGTAGAGTCGATGGTCCTATCTGTCTGAGATATATCCTCCTCAATGACTTCAGCTACAGATCTCATCTGTAACAACACCTGTCTTAACCGTTCTATCTCTATAATGACTAGATTCCTCGTTTCCACCAATGACTGTTGTGTAGTTCTCAGCTTATCTCCCAAAGATTGACTAGATTTATCATCACCGATTATAGTAATCGACTTTAATATAATTTCATACTCTTCGTATTCTCTAATATATCTCTCATAGACTTCAATGTATCTCGTGATATCTTCTTCTGTAAGGACGTCCAATTGTTTGGTGGATTCTTTGAGCTCGTTGTCGATGGTTCCTAGCCAGTGGTCTAGCTTGGCAATCTTCTGCTTTTGATCTTCTATTTCCTTTGCTTGACGAGCCACTTCCACTTTGGCGTCCTGGAATCCGCACAAAGAGGAATTAAAGTAAAAAAAACTTATTACAACAATATACATACAAAACTTTACAGAAACTTATTAAAAAAGCGAGAGAATTATGACTACAACCAAATTACAGAAAAAAGTGACGAAAACATAAAATCTTAGAGAGAAAAAAGAACAAAACTAAAAGTAAAGCCATTTCTTCCGTGGATGTCGTAAGAGGCGACGAGGGAGATTAAGGTATATTTTAGGCGACAGGCTCGCAACCTGTCACTATTATACCTGCCAACCAAAACCTAAAAAAATATGCTTAAAGTGGCCACGATACGTGAAATAGTCATGATTTTGTCTATGTAGCGTCCAACTGCTCTGCCTACCCCATTTGGGATTACAGGCGGAATGTATGTGTGTGTAAGAAAAAGTAAACAGTAGCTAACAAAAGAAAACAGTTTTTCGTCACTCTCGATCGTAATCAAAACAAAAAAAAAACACAAAGCACGCAAATAAAAAATAACCATTACCTTCCTTACCTGGATGATGTCTAGCCCCTGGCGCGCCTGCAGCAGCAGCTTCGCGATCCTGGCCCGCATCACCGCCAGCTCCCGGCTCAGGGCCTGGGTCTCCGACTCCTGGCGATACTCCATGATCTTGGACTCTAGGAGCTCCGCTGCTTCGTCACACTTCGCGAGTACTTGGATGCCTTCCTGAAATTTGAGGATCAGGAATTTAGTAAGTCAAATTAGTCAGTGTTGTTGGACTTTGTTTTTACTTAGCTTTCCCGTGTCGGGTTTAGAATAACACTTTAGGCGACTGGCTAGCAGCCTGTCACTATTGTACTTCTTTCGTCGATGATTTGTTCTAAAGTTGTGTTAGAAGTGGTTTCGAAAAGTAAAGTAAAGCTTTGGCTGAATAACGTTTCGTGTGCTCTGTCTACCCCATTTTGAGAGCACAGGGCTGTAGGTATGTAAGCTTTTTACTCTTAATGACAATTTCATCTGAGAATAGATTTGTTATTACGACCACTCTATTTTATTTTTAATCAGTCGTAACTTCGCAAACCCATAGAATGCTGGCTCAGCTTGACTTTTTTTAATGAGTAAGATGTTTGCTTATGGCCATTTACAACAGTTCCATCTTATTTTAGCTTTCTATCAGTTATTAACATTTATTCTAACCAAATGTAAAGTTTAGTAGATAATAAATTTAGAATAAATATTCTAGCTACCTACGCTTACAACAAATCCCGATCGTATTTTGTATTACTAAATAAAAAACAGATCTAACTCAAAATGTGTCACTTCTTAAATATTGTACTTGACGTTAATCTATACAGTTCGGTTTTGAGTTGAGATACTATTTTGTTAGCTCTATTTGCATCTAGCAATATGATTTGTCTGGAAATATAAACACGGTTCCACTAAATTCTGTACACTAAACCATCTGGTTACCATGCTGAAATTGCTAAACGTGTCACTGGAATTTTGAATTCATGTGCTCTGCCTACCCCTCTTGGGAATATAGGCGTGAGAATATGTATGTTCCACTAAATTCTACAAAAAATCTTAATTTGCCATCCCTGCATATTTAAAAAGCATAGAGTTATGCGTGACTAATTTTTGTCTCAAAAATTAGCTTTGTATCATGTCAAGATATCACATTCTTGGCTAGTAACTTTTCATTCATGTTTGACACGTCTAGCAAACATTATTTTAAAGTGTGAAGTGTTGAGGAAACCGCTAAATATACCCATGACTTGTTTACGCTTCATTGTAAATGATAGTTATGTCATCGTGTCTTCCCAGAAATGCAAATTAATAACTATGTCGTGTTAAGCTTGATATGGTAAATAAATCGAACGTTATTAAACAAATGTCGGATTTAGGCACCTACATATAGGTAGTAGGTACAAAATAATTCTATATTTATAGCACACATCCTCAAAATTAAAAATCATTTCTTTATGCCCGAATGGGGTAGGTAGAGAGCATAAAACGATACTTAGACAAAACCAACTAGTTTATATTTCGTGGCCAGTTTTAGATAATTATATCGCTACTTCGGGGTAGAAAGGTCGTATAAACCATTTTACCCAAAATGGTCTATATTAGACCAATCGATAGAGCAGAAAATTCTAAACAAGACTGCATTCATAAGTCATTTTGGGTAAAATGGTTTATACGACCTTTCTACCCCGAAGTAGCGATATATCTTTACTGAATACTAAATCAGGAAAACGAGATAAACTGATAGGATAGACACGATTTGGCAGACAGCCTGTAATAACAGGTTAATTCATTTACCAAAAAAAACTGGTGGCGAAGAAGAGTCAAAGCCGTTTTCATTGTACATTTTTGTATAAATATCTAATGCTCAATAGCATAAAATACTATTAGGTACTAAAGATGTGTTGAGCCATTGCTAAAAATAAGTTATTAATCATTATCTGACTAAAGAAATTGATTACTAAAGTATAAAAATATGTGAGGACGATTTTATAGTTTTGTTTCTTTAGGTATTGTTTTTAGAAGTAAATCTTGAATTAAGTTTTTCCCTGTGTACATTGGAAACATTCCTGATTGTAAATATTGTCTATCAAATTGCTTTTTGAGAGGTGCATTTTGTTCAGTTTGTGATGTAGCTAAATAGGGTTCATCTCTAAATGTTTTTAATTGATTGTAGAATTCGGTCCACTAATAGAAAGTTATCCCAACTCTAAGTGTTTCTGCTATTATGGTTAACAGCTAGTAAGCTAGTAAGGTAAACGTCCCTATGTTTGACACTGGCCCAATACTTGCAACCTTATGTCATAGTAAGACAAGTGACAGATGGGTGTCATCTACTGGGCGTTGAGGCGTCGAGCATTGGTACTTTTACCTTAATGAAAATATAAACAATTTCCTTATAATTAAAAAAAATAAAATAATATGAGTAATTTATGTTTTTAACTCTAAATACAATTCGAGATACTCATGACAAAAAGACTAATGATTAATAGCCCTTTATTTATAAAATGGTGTTGTCATAGACTCAAATTAATTTCCCAAGCGCTCTAATTCTCACTATTTTGTTTATACTTATCTCCAAGGTTCGATGTTTTATGTTTACGTCGAAGTGAACTATATTCACCAGCCATAAAATTGATTTTACAACCACTTGGTCTAACACAACATTGCTGTTTGGGCTATTAAAAATTATTGCACCGTTAAAATTTCTAATAGTTGCCCCTAAAGTTGTATTTGAGGTGATTGTAATTATTATTAAATTACTTTTAAGTTTTATATTAATTTGATAAGTTCTATAGATGTTTTTATTTTAACAAAAATACAACATGTTTTTGGACTAAAACAAAACTTAACTCGCTAATCGAAAAAAAAAACTTTATAATATTTAAAACCAGAGGTACTGAGCTGGATACAAGGATGGAAAACATTTTAGGCTATTATTTAAAAATAATGCCCTAAAAGTAATTTCTTCACAATACATGTTACAGTATCGTTACCTTGTCACTAGTCACCCAAAAAAAGTTTTTTAGCACTCACTTTCTCTCACAACCGTAATTTCCAGTCACAACTTGTCTACAAAACAAGGCACTCGCTCTTCGTGGTTCGATTTCGGTTCGAAGTGTCCCGCTGCCCGCGAAACACTGTCCCACAGAACGATGCCAAACGCCTATATTTATTATTAACCCATGTCGTAATCTATAGTACTTGTACCTTGGTGACATCACCGCAAACATGGCTAAAATGCAGTCATTGCCAAGACAAACCGATATGCAGGAATCACTGACGTGGATTCGTGTAAATTCTAGTTTTGTTTACGCTGGGCCTGAAACACCTCGCGTTTGCCAACTGATGGTATCATCATCATCTATCTTCGGTTTTATTGTTGAAGCGTTTCTATAGACTTTGTAAGCGTTAGTTCTAGCTGACAACAAAGTTGCGATACAGAGGCAGGGTTATTCCTGTACGAGCGATCTTATTTTAGGCGTATAACGTTTATGATTAAAAAGAACCAATCAAGTGCAAGTCCGGCTCGCGCTCGAGGGGTTCCGTACCAAAAACTACAAAAAAATATCACGATCATTGTACGAGAGATCACGTAAATTATTATTTTATTTTTAGTATTTGTTGTTATAGCGGCAATAGAAGTACATAGGTACATACACATACATACAATCACGCCTGTATTCCCAAACGGGGTAGGCAGAGCACACAAAACGATGACTATTTCATGCTTTGTGGCCACTTCTAGCATAGAAGTACATAATCTGTAAAAATTTCAGCATTCTAGCTACTGTTCGGGAGATACAGCCTGGCGACGGACGGACGGACAGACAGCGAACCCTCAGTAACGGGGTACATTTTTCACCCTTTGAGTATGAAACCCTAAAAAGGAACAATCTAACATAGAGTTGTTTTGAACAAAAAACTACCGCGCGTTTGGAAGCAGCCACCACGGCTCCTAGAGGAAGGGCTATGGACTAATCCGAAACATAAACTCGCTTTAAGACGTCAGGTATCTACTTTTTTCACGTCCGGTGAAAAGTATTGCAGTCGATGGTAAAATTTTAGAGTCTTTAGAAGTTCTTTGGAATTATCGGTTTTTAATTATTTGATAAACCGAAAAAAGGATCCATAATGTAACTGACGGAAAAAAGTATTTGAAAGCTTATTCTTCATTGTACTTTGCCTAGTTTAGGCCAAATTCAGTGCAAAAGTTACATTTCCTAATAGGAACACATCTTCCTCAATTTCGCTCGTAAAATATCGCGAACTTTTAAAAAAAGTCTATAGAAACATCGACAACATTGTCAATGGGTCGGACAGTTAATTCTAAGTAGAATGGTATATTTACAGTGAAACTTACCCTAAGACCTTCTTCCATGGCTCCGAGACTTTCATCGGGCAGATCCGAGAGGCGAGCTTGCACACTCTTTACTTCTTCTAGCAGACTTTCAATATCATTAGATAAGTCATCCTGAGAACACACACCCATATTAGATACTACTACACTATCAACTGGAATCGAATCTAAAGATGGATCAGCGTAAACGTCTTCATTTGTCTCTACTAAAATTAAATCTTCAATAGTTTCAAAAACAAAAGCAGCATTAGCGTGACGATTCTGTTTTGTTTTATTTCTCACTCCGAATGCTACAACTTCCTCATAGTTTCCTACGTCTGTATTATTTCTGAACGCGTTACCATCTTTAAGTTCCATCCCATTTACAAAGATTAGATGCAAGGGTAAAAATAAAACGTCGAGCATTTCAAACGCATAGGCGTGTTAGCTACGGACAACATCAAACCTCGAAATAAACTTAGTCGACGACGGTTCATGCGAAGCCATTCCACATCAAATATTATTGGAATTAGGGCTGGTGGAACCAAAGCTGGGCACTAAGCGACAAGATGAACACTGTCGTTTTTTTTTGTTTCATTACGACAATATTGGTAGTTACAAAAATAAATCCAATTTTATTTGACAAAAATATCAATGAAAGAGCAGCGTACTGAACTATGCTCGCAATTAGCTCACTATAGCACAAGGACAAACTAGCTCGTATAATTTTAAATTTAGAACAAACACCACTTTTTTTGTGTTCATCCATACATTAAAATCTTCATTCCAAGGATTCTACTAGGATATATAAAACTGCATCAAAGTCATGACTGACCTGAGCTTTGCTCTGTTCACTGCTAACAGCATTATGTCCGTTGGTAGTATATAAATGCCAAAAGCCCAAATAAAACACTTTTGACTTAAAATCTTAAAAAAAGCATAAATGTCGTCGATCGTCTTGTAGGGACCAAATTTTCGCTAATTGGAACTAGGTTCGGTATCAAATGAATATAACAAAAATAAACACTGAATTTTGACTGTTGCCAAAAAGGGTCATCGTTGAACAAAATGTAATAAAAAACATTTAAATAAAACCATAAATGCAATCATATGTTTTTATTACAATCAAGTTAAGACCACTGCTTATAAGCTAGGAAACAGTGTTCGACAAAAATGTGGGTTAAATATAGATGACTAGACATGACTAGATTTAGTAATAAACACACTACATCGACTAGAATAAATAACTACATACTCCAAATGCGTAAAAACTATTGCGATTTACATACAGTGCATGCCAAAATTGGCGCTACAAGACGAACGGCGGGTTGGCTTGACACTGACTGTTCACGATACAAATCGTAATAAGTGAAATTAAGAATTTAGTATAGATATCATGCCAAACATAAAAAATAAATTGCAAAGTTGTACAATACGACTGTAGGTCAGTCACCTTGGCTGTCCTCGGGGCTGCTGCGGCCGCCGGCTCCTGCAGGGGGGTGGGGGCTGGCTCTAGGGGGAGGGTTGTTAGTACATCCTCTTGGGCGTCACCTAACATCTTTTCAGTAAGAGAGTCAGTAGGCGTCTCGACGCTCAGATAGGAACTTTGATCTTTCCAACTACAAATGCCGCCAGGTAGGTCCATTGAGATATAGTTCGAGTCGTATGGAGAGCCGTAAGAGTCTTTGGACTCGTCCGCGTCCGAGACATGGCCAGAACTGCCGCTCGGGTCCTTATCTTTATCGTTTTGATCGGTTACGTCTACTTCTACTTTAGTTATAGGAGGTGTTTTTGATTTCCTAGCCATTGAAAGGAAATATTGGCATTCCGCGTCATGGTATACGTGCTTATCAGGCCAGAACGAGCTGTCATTTACGATATTGTCTTCGAGACTATCACGTTTAGATTTATCATGCTTTTCGGCTTCAAGTGAGACAATTTCTGGTGTTTCCAATTGCTTTTGTTCAACAAGGCGACGTTCAGCGTCGTCTATCACAGATTTTTCGACCCAGAAATTATCTACTTTAATATTGGATTGGGTATTAGTAATGGCGTCATGGGCAGTGTTAGAAAGGTCTGTTCCTACTGGTACAACAGTCTCCACTGGTTTGACAAACGTGTCAGCTGATCGGAGCTCTTCAACAACTTGCTTGATTTCTGTGACAACAGGTTCAGTAGTAATCGTTGTAAATTCTTGTGGTTTATAATCAAGTTTTGGAGGCTCATCTTCTAACAGAGCGTCTATCATGCTAACGCTTATATGTTTGTCTTCCAAGTCTTCTTCCAATTTATGACTTATTTGTTCTTGTGATATTTCATCACTTTTTTCAGGGCATTCAGTAATAATGACAGATTTTTCTTCAATATCAGTTTCCAGTACTAACTCATGTTCTGGAGATGCCAACAAAGGCGTGATACTATCTAATACATCGATTTGTGAGTCTGAAGTTTGGGAATCAACTAATTCTCTTGGAGTACCATCACTGATTTGAGAAGAATCTTCAGGTAAAAGCATTTCTTCAATTTCTCTTTGTAAATCAGCCATTTTACTTTCCAAAGACCATTCCTCAGTAATCTTTTCCGTTACTTTTCCTTCTTGAATATGTATAATTTCTGGTATATGTTCCTGTTCTATAGAAACAGGAGTAGGTTCTATGATAGTAGCCATATCAACGGGTTTACTTTCTTGTTTAGTTTCCATGGTAATAGCAGTGACTTCTTTTGATGGACTCAACTCAATGGTTAGAACGTCGTCAATGAAACTAGGGTCATTTTTCCAAAATTGAGCCTCATTATACAGCCGGTCTTTGACTGGTGTATTTATTGACTCAGGTGTTGATACAGCGGACAAAGTCGTTATAAGTTTTTCTTGAACATGTATTGCTTTTTCTACGGTAAGTTCTGATTGGTCCTTTTTGTCAACATTTGAAGGAACTGGTTCTACGTGGCTAATCGCGCTTGATTTATCTTTCTTCTTTTTCTTATTTTTCTTCTTATTGGCCACTTCTTCTACAGGAACCTCAACAGGCACAAAGTCAACTTCATCTCTTTGTTCAATAACTGTTTCTGAAATCGTAATTTTTTCAGGTTCTGTTTTAGGGACATCTTCGGGTTTGATTTTCTCTTTTGATTTATTTGATCGCTTCTTTTTATCCTTCTTTGATTTATCTTCACTTGTTACCGGCGTGACTGTCGCAGTCGCTGTCTCAATAACAATTTCTTTTTCTTTAGATTTGGCTGACCGACTTCTTGATTTTTTCGGTTTTACTTGTTTTACTGCCAGTTTTTCTTCAACTTCAGGGGTAGTTGGTACCGATTCTACAGTTTCAGGTTTAAGAGTCGATAAAGCTTCGAATCTGTTCTCTGATTTTTCGCGTTTTTCATATTGTTGATTCATATTAGATTTGGATCTAGACCTATTATCTCTCGACCTTGACCTCGACCTGCTACGTTTTTCAACAATGATGAAGCCTTCGGCATCAACGTGTACTTCCGGTTTATGTTCAGTGTCTGATTCATCCACTAAAATAACAGGTGGTTTGTGAACAGCAGTATGCTCTACAGTTGTATGTTTTTCTTCTTGTGGCACCCTTTCTGGCGTTGAACGATTAATTCCAACGATTTTAGCCCATGAATTTTCAGGAGATTCGACTAGTTGATGTTCCTCCTTAACAGCTATCTCTATGGACATAGGAGCTTCAGTTTTCACTGGAGATTCCTGAAACTTGGTTGGTTCCTGTGGCTTCACAAATTGTGTGAATTCTGTTTGTTCAGCTAAACCTTCTGCAACCACTTCAGCGTATGATTTGCCATCGTCCGCAGATTTAGCCCATACGTTAACTGTTTCAACGAAACTTGGAGTTTCAGGAGTTGCAACAGTAGGGGGTGCCACTACTGGTTGCTCAATCGATGCATCTCTCTTATCATCTTTCTTCTTCTTCTTCTTATGCTTTTTAGATTTAGATTCAGGTTGCTCTTCTTGTACTGGTTTTTCCTTTGAAACTAGAGATTCTTTGGTTGAAATTGAAGATTCGCTTATAATTTTTTCGATTGGAGCTATTTCTTTTTCTTTCTTTGTTTGCAATATTGTTGAATACGACGTCTTTGTCTCAGTTTCAATATCAGTATGAATTTTTTCATCATTTTTTGTTCCAATCAAATCAGGGAATTGTTTTTCATCGTTATCCAGTGGGATGATGACTTCAGATGATGTTTCCACAGTTTGGTACATGTAAGAGGGTGTGAACTCCGGGGCATCAGCTGATAAGTTTGAGAACAGTACAGAATAGGAAGGTTTGAATTCAGGAATGGAGTCAATTGAGGGGAGTAAGTCTTGTAAGCTATGAATAGGGGATTTTACATTCTCAGTTCTTACATCTGTATCGGTTACTTTAGGTAATAGAACATTTTGTTCGTGCTGTAAGAAAGTTTCTACGGAAGTATCAATATTGCTAAGGGTACTTTGATTTGAAGTGAGAGCCTCGATATCAAAAACTTTGTTTTTGGGTGTGAGAATACTTTGGTCCGTAACATTATCAGGTACGAGCGTATCGAAAGACTGATCTTTAACAGTGAAGTCAATGTTTGATAGTTCACGTTGGAGAAATTCGTCCGAGATAATTTGATGTGTGACCGGCTTTGTATCAACAGCGCTGATGTGTTCAAACTGTTCTTGAGAATCTTCATTTTTACTGTCTTCTGTAGTCACATCAAATATTTGAGACACTTCTTTAGTAGTATCTGTTGCGATGACGCTAGTCTCGGTTATATTGGAAACATGCGATACAACAGTAGTTATGTGTGTTGAAATTGTATCTACTGACGGATCTTCTATAACATCGTCACAACTGATTATCACAAAATCAGAATCATCAATATCTTCAACATCATGTTCCGTTATTTCGTCTTTAGTTTCCTCTATAACACAACTTTCCCCTACGATAAATTGTTCTTCAACTGCAGTCACACTTGTTTCCTCACTCTGTGGTAAATCAATGTTTGATTTCTCTTGAGATACAGTTTGATCTTGAGCAAACTGAGGGGTCGTTGAGGTGGCAACTTCTGTACATATCTGGTCTCTAAAAACCATGGGGACTAGTGTATCTTTCAGGATATTTTCTGGTGTTGAATATTCTGGCTGTGATTCTGTTACACTCTTGAGGTCTTGTACTTCGATCTTTTCAATTGGTAATACAACATTGCTTTCACTTGTTATAGAGTCTTTAGTTTGATCAATTACAGTAGTTTTAGGTCTTTCAATTTCCTTAAGAGTAGGTTCCTGTAATGATAGAGTGACTGTTTCATTCTCTATCAGTTTCTCTGACTGTGGTTCAGTACTTAGTTCGACTACAGATTCTGATTTATCAGGAACAGGCACTGATTCAACTTTAGTCTGATCTTCAAGAATTTTTTTATCAGTCATCATCACAGCCAGTTTTTGTTCAGCATCCTGTATTTCATGATAGCTATAACGTAATGATTCCAATACTAGGCCCAAGCTACCAGCTGGTTTTATAGATTCTGCTACATCGATTTCTGTACTTGTTACACTAGTATCTTTCTCAATTATTTTCACATCATCTTTTTTACTGTCTACTTCTGGTACAGCTTGTTGTTCTGTCTCTGCAATAACTTCAGCATCCGGCTTGTCTTGTTTGATGTCTTCTTCTTGAGGCTTTTCCAAAGTAGCCTCAATTTCAATTTGCCTTGACGTACACAGCAGAGCAAATCGTTGCTCAGCATCATTAATTTCCTGGTAATTGTAACGTGGTAGTTCATGTAAACACAGACGGTTTACATTGATTTGGCGGTTAGTTATTAAAGTGACATTATTGTCTATTCCATTAGTAATTGGAACGGGCTCGTTTTCATTGACTGTTTCAGTAGTTGTCTCACGTGTGACAACTGGCGCCTGTTCAGCTTCTACCACTGCTTCTATTATCTCCTCAACAACTAGAGGAGTAGGTTCTTGGCTACTTTCCCTAGATTTAATTATAGCTAACATATATTCTGCATCCTTGATTTCATGGTAACTTTGCCGTGGAGCTTCATTAAGAAGTTCACATGGCTTAGGAACCACTGATGACGAAACTGTCGTTTCTATGCTTTTGTCAGTCACTGAAGCAGGTTGTTTTAATTCCTGGGCAGGTTCTACAATTACTTTTTCAACTTCTTCAGTAACAGGAGAAGGTTCTTGGCTAACTTCTCTTGATTTAGTCACAGCTAATAAATATTCTGCATCCTTCAGTTCATGATAACTTTGCCTTGGTGCTTCATCAAGAAGTTCGAATGATTTAGGAACCAGTGGTGCCAAAACGGTAGTTTCACTGGCTTTGGTAATTATAGATTTAGGCTCGAATGACTCTATTTTAGGCTCTTTAGCTACTTCTTTTATTTCTTTAACGACTTGAGTAGACTTAGGTTCTAAGCTACTTTCTCTAGATTTGGCAACAGCTAATAAGTACTCAGCATCTTTGAGTTCGTGGTAACTTTGTTTTGGTGCTTCAGCAATTAAAACTCCAGTTGCTTCCATTAACTCTTTAACTTCTGTGGGCTTATGTTTATGGTCAGCTACATCATCGATTGGTTTTTCTGTAACGTCTTTAGTTTCTGATGAAGAAATAGTCTTAGTTAGTGCATAAAGATTTTCTGCATCTGAAATCTCATGATAACTTTGCCGTGGTAACTCTTGACTCAAATGTTTTACTATATCAGATAAAACTTCTTGTCTTTCTTTTTTCTGCGGCTCAGCAATATGCTCTGATGGCGACGTTTCGATATCTTCAGGATGTTTCGGTAAATTGTTCGTTTCAGTTTTAGTACTCGATAATATTTCACCAATTTGTTCGATTGATGTTCTAGCACTACTATGAGATTCGGTGATCTTTTCAACCACGACAGTTTCGGTTCTAGATTGACTTCCTGAAGCAAATAACACTTCAGCATCTTGGATTTCATGATAAGTGTACTTAGGAGCTTCTTCTTTAGGCGGAGAGACACGTTCAGTTTCCTTTTCTAATTTTGGCTCCTGAGCTGCAGCTTTCATGACCAATGAAATTTCAATACCTGATGTATCAGTTGTGGTTTCAGGAGTTTTATCAGTGTTATCTTCCATAGGTTCGACGGAAATTTCTGTTTCAACTTGGTCAGTTTCATCGTGCTGTCTTTGAATTAGTTGTGCATAATCGTAACATAACTGATCAATATCTAGACCCAATGAGTAAGTTTTGACTTCTGTTTCGAGTTCTTGGTATGGTATAGAACATTTCTTTGTTTCCTTAGGCCTATTCCGATCTTTCACAGATCCAAATATAGCTTCTTCAATATCTTCGTTGAAAAGTTGTTCACTTTGTTCAGATACTGTTTCTTCATGTTTTACTTTAGTATCTTTAGGTTCATCTTTAGTATCTTGTCTGACCGAATCATCTTTCTTTAGTTCAAAATTTTCCACCGTGTCAGCAATAACTGCAGAAATGGTTGTCTCGTGCCCAATTTCTGAAATTTTGTCAGGTACGGCTTCTAATGCAATGGGTGATTGCGGTTCCGACAACTTTTCAACAGACGAACCTAACTCGGATAAGTCAACTTTATCAGTAACTTCTTCTTTAGACTCTATTACAGTTGAAGTTACAAAGGAAGACGTTGTAGAGGTTTCAGTAATATTCACAGAAGTCGTCAATTTCTCAACGAAGCTTACTTCAGTGTCTGTTCTACTACTTTCAGACATTGTTATATCACTTGATTCTTCTAAACTAGAGGCTATTTCCTTGCTAATTTTATCATCAATAAGCTCTACATCTTGAGTAGAGCAACTATCTTTAATTTGTTCATCTACTCTAGTGATTTCTAGACTACTGGAAGACATTTCATCAGTGATTTTGTCAACGACAGTCTCATCAAGTGGGATAGTTTCAGTAGGTTCTTCCAAAGAATTAGATTTGCTACTAAAAACTTTCACAGTTCTTATGGGAGGTAGCTTCTTTTCTTCATGTGTTATTAGATAAATAGTCCTAGTTTCTATGTCTCTAGCTACAGGTGTTGTAGTTGTAACTTCTTCTATGTTAACAGTATCTTTAAGGGATTCCGGACTAAAGTTCTTATCGTTATTGTTCTGTTCGCTAGCAGGGCTAGATGTTGCTGATGCTATGTCTTCTTTTTTGTCCGTCAATTCGACTGTAGTGGAAATAGTGGAATCCTTGCTAGAATGTAAAATGTCATGTCCGCTTTTAGTTGTTTTATGTTTACTTTCTTCTTGTATCGTATTGGTTTCAACTATTGTTACTTCTGTAGCTACTTGCTTTGATGATTCCTCACGCAATGACTTTGATTGGTTGAAAGTTTCAACTGGAACGGATTCTTCTTCAGCCATTAATGTATTCCAATCCATGGTGATGATATTGTCTTTCGAATGTAAATCTACAGTAGTTTCAGGTTCTGGCGATACTTTAGTTTTCTCTATCGTAACAACGTTTGATTTTTCTCGTGTTTTAGATCTATCTTTTTGCTTTTGTACTTTGTCTTTCTTAGTGGATTGCGTCTCTTCAATTTCTTTCAGAGCACGTTCTACTTCATCATCCACTATTTTCGGTTTCTTAGATTTATTCTTCTTTTTATGACTTTTAACAACCTCAAACTGTTCTTCTTCAACTTGAGTTATTTGTTCCAACTCATCTGAGACATTTGTGACAACAGTTTCTGGGACAAATTCAGCTTGCTTATTTTTCTTTCCCTTTGATTTTTCTTTCATAGGTTGATTACTCTCTACTATTTTTGAAGCAAATATAGTTTGCTCCTGAACAATAATGCCTTGGGATATGTTCTTGTTTGATTCAATCTCAGTTGAAACTTGTTTTGCAGTAACATTGTCATCAAGGACAGTTTCATGTGGTTTCGATTTCTTAGATTTAGATTTTACTTTACCAGTTTTACTTGAAGATTTAGATGTAGTAATTATATCTTGGGTCTCAATTTTTACTTCTTCCGCGGATATATTCTCTGGAAGTACTTCTTTTACTTCAGTGGGCTTATCTTTTTTAGATTTTTTCTTTTTAGGCTTATGCTCTTCAATTTGTTCAACTACATTTGGCACTTCTTGCACAATAGGTTCAATAGCTACAACTGTTTCTGATGGTATATCCACAGTTTCTGACGTTGTTTCTATAAGAACAATGTCTTGCTTATCAGAACCTTCCAAATGAGTAGAAATAGCATCTGATTTCTCCAAATTTATAATTTGGCTTTCAGAGGCTACGAGCTCGGTTGCTCTAGAAATTTCTATCTCAGATTTATCCTGATCTTCCTTACGGTCCTTTTTCTTTTTAGATTTCTTTTTCGGAACTTCCACGTTGGGTACATTGACTTCTTTATCTGTGGAAGATATAACGTGATCTTCTTCAGACAAAATAGGTTGGTCTTTACCTACTAATGTTGGTCTGTATTCTTGACTCGATACATTTGAGGTAACTTCAGTACTTACAGTACTGCTTACGACACTTGTTGAAGTTACTGTTTCAGACCATGTTTCTGTGCTATGAAGGAGGCAAAAGCCACTGCCTTCTTGCACAATTGTGTCACCTTCTGTTAACGTATTCACCGCTCTTATAGAAGTATCTATGACTTTACTAACATCGTCTGCAATGTCTGCATCGGTTTCTTTACATTGAGAAGGTCGATGAATATCAACCGAAACTTTGTCATATTTAAGATCATCTTTTTGATCCTTCTTTTTCTTTTTAGATTTCTTGCTTTCCGATTCTTTAGTGCTTTCTTTAGTATCCTTTGGAACTTCAATTATTTTCTTGTCTATATTTTCTGTATCAACCTTAGGCTCTTGGTGTTCCACAACAGATACAACACTTTCATGAGAAGATGTGCCTACAGCGACAGCAGATATATCTGACATTGTTAATGATGTAGCAGAATTTAATTTATCCTCAGATTTCTTAGATTTATTTTTCTTTTGTTTGGGAGCAGTTTCTGTTTGCTTTGCCTCGATTTCTAGGATTTCAGTTGACTTTATTTCTGGTTCCTTGAATTCAGATTCAATCGTTATAAAATCTGTAACCATGACTTTAGGTTTATCCTTGTTATTTTTGGGTTTCCTTGCCTTAAGCGATTCTGTTTCTTTGTCTGCAGAAGGCTCTTTATCCTTTGTTGGCTTATTTTCAGCGAAAGATTCAGGGACGTCTGAATGTTTTTCGTGGCTATCCTTGACTTTTTTCTTTTTATGTTTATCCGAGCTTTCTATTTCCTTAAGTGCTTTTTCTATCTCATCTTCATCACGCCTAGGTTTCTTAGCCTTTTTCTTTTTAATCTTTTTATCTTCAACAGCATCATCGTCTTGCTGATACTGCTCTGTTGCGACAGTTTCGGTAACAGTCTCGACAACAGTAGCGCTGTGTTGCACTTTTTTAGTGATTTCCTTTCTCACCGTCTCTGATTTCTCAACAGCTTTAACAGAAGCGACACTTAGCGTGTCAGGTTCAACATCTATATCCTCAAAATCTTCAACTTCGATGACTTTTTTGACGGGTTTCTTTTTCTTAAGAGTTTGGCTTTCGTGCACCTTGACAGGCCTCTTTTCTGGGGTTCTTCGCTGTCTCGGCATGTCTCTGGAGCGACTTCGCTGGCTGCGCTCGGGCCGTTCCGGTTTAAGTTTCGAAGCGTCGATGTGATCTCTTTTGATAGGCTGCGAGCTCTCAACGCTCTCGATGACGATCTCCCGAACGATCTCGACCTGTGCCACCTGGGCCTTCGGGAGGGGGACTATCGTCTGAGTGGCAGGCTGCCTACGGAGTCCTAACGCCAGTATTTCCGCATAGGATAGCTCCTGCGACTTTCCACGGCCGTCGCGACTGTGATCCCTCTCGCGGTAGGCGGGGACGACGAGCTCTACAGGCGCGGACGGGATCTCCACATCTTCTACAATTTGCGGGACCACCGGGGCCACCGGAGTGGGCTCCCGATGGACCGGGGCCATCGGAGTGGGCTCCCGATGGACCGGGGCCACCGGAGTGAGCTCCCTATGGACCGGGGCCACCGGAGTGGGCTCCCGATGGACCGGGCTGGGAGCCACGGGCTTCTCCACACCGTAATCCTGGGCCTCGGCCCGCGGCACAAACTCATCACGGTAATCGACTTCGATTGTTGCACTTTCACTGTCATACACTGTCGCGCTGGACGCGCCGCTGCGCTCGCGGTCGGTGTCGCAGGCCGAGCCGCAGCGGGAGGCGTCGCCGCGGACGATCTCC
>BHDV01001223.1:28013-110593 GCA_005406045.1 Adoxophyes honmai
CAGGGCGCCGCCGGCAACTCGAACCACGGGTCCAGCCCGCGCGCGGCCCGGGTCAGCTCTTCGATACGCCGGGCGACCTCCTGATACGCAAGTACGGACAAGACATGTTTAACAGGTGTTCTTTTATTTTAAAGTCGGAATCTGAGCGATGGAAGCTGAGGATCATGAAAAGAAACGACCGAGGCTGCGATGTTTCGATTGTGTATTCAGCGTTTTTATATATATAATAATTTTAAGAGTAGGAATCTAGAAGGACCGCGTCCGGACTTAAAACTAGATGATGGGCCCTAAGCGTTGGGCAGCGGCTCGGGGTCGGGCGCGCCGCGCTGCGCGACCAGCTTGCCGCGCTCGAGCCGCGCCTGGATCTTGCTCTGCAGCGCCTTGACTCTCTCCCTACACGCCTAGAGGACGCCGCGGACGGTTAGTAGCGGGTGAAGGAACAAAAGAAAAGAAAAAAATGAATGCACAGCCAGTGGTAATGTACAGCCGCCTGGACGGCGGGCTCGGTGCTAAGCGGTGTCCGCCTCGATCGCGAGATCGATAAACAAAACTAGAATGTTCGCTAGCCTCCTATCGGCCGATGGTGTCGGTGCGTGTACGATCTACGGACAGCGCGTCCGGGGAGGATGCGCGTCTGTATTTTTACCAAAAGACTCTCGCTTCCTCCCCGAACGCGCGGTCGTCCTGCAAGAGGGCTCACCTGTTGGTCTCGGGCCGCGCGCTCGGGCTCCTTGGGGCAGTAGTTGGGCTGCGCGGCGTGGCGCAGGCGCTGCTCGGCGTCCAGCAGCTGCGCGCGCAGGCGGGCCACCTCGGCCGTGTAGGCGTCCAGCTGCGCCAGCGCCGCGGCCAGCGCCGCCGCCTGCGCCGCCGTGCTGGCGCCCAGCGCGTCCAGCGCGCCGTCCAGCGCGCGCGCCGACGCCGTCACGCCCGCCGGGAACGCCGACTGCGCCGCCACGCCGTCCGGCCCGAAGTGCACCTGCCGACAGATCACGATTACACGACCTGAACTCGGAGCCTGAACTCGCCCTGAGTGACCGATCCCGCACTCACGTTCAGTTTCTCGACGGCGTACGAGATCTTCGTCTTCTGGGTCGAGATGTCGTTTATGAGCTTCTCCCTGAGGGCCAGGCGGTCCCTGAGAGGCTTCTTGGCGTTCTGCGGCGCTTCTAGCGCGCGCGTCGTCGCCTCTAGCCAATGCCCGACGTCCTTTAGTTTCTTTTCGCATCTCTCCCATTCTTCCGCCAGTTCCAGTAGGAGACCGTTCTGAAAATTAAATAAAACATTAGATACCTTTTCCTTTCAAAGATACAGACATGTCATCGTCATCGAATACTAACGGTCTTCGCCAATCGCTTCTCGACATCTATGGTGGCGCTCTCGGCCGCCTCGAGCCGGGCGGGCAGGTCCCCGGAGCTCGTGACGCGCTCGATCGCCTCTATCTCCTTAGTCATATCCGCTAAATTCTTAGTCTGCTGCTTACAACTCTTGAGTGCATTCTGTAAACAAACGACAAAGGTAAACACGGGTGCTGAAGCGCGACACACTTCACTAGATAAGCGGAGGGGGCTTACTCCATATTCAGTCTGTTTCTGTTGGACTTCAGCGAGGTCCGCGAGGGGGAGGGGTCGCGCGAGGAAGGCGCGCTGCGTCTCCACCCACAGCAGCACGCGTTCTAGCAGAGCTAGGACACGTTGTACAGCATCGCAAGCGTCTTCTACGGCCGCCTGGCGCGCCTCCAGCTCGCTGGTCACGGCGGCCAGCTGCTCGGCCAGCGCGCTGGCTGTGGACGCCACGAGTTGCCGCTCGGCCGCGTCGCGCGAGCCTTCGACGATGGCGCGAGCGTGGCGCGACAGGCGCTCCATACGGTCCTGTACGGCGGGTCCTTCCGCGCGCACGGCGGCAAGTCTTTCCCGGTACGGCGCTGGAGGCTCCGCGCGATCACGCGCCGTGAGCTCAGCTGCCCGCACCCAAGCCTGTACGGCATCCACATCCGCCTGGTACTCGCTCCTTGCGGTCCGCGCGCGCTTCCACTCCCGCTCCTTCTCCTCCATGGCGGCCGCGAGCGCCTCCGCGGCCAGCTCGAGGCTCGACAGCTCCTGCGACACGTCCGCCGCGCCGCCGGAGCGCCGGCCGCTTTCTTCAGTAAACCGCTTCGTCTCCTCCACGAGGTCCGACACTTCCTTGGCGAGCGCCCGCAGGCCGCTCTCGTCGTCCTCCGCGAACGCGTAGAAGGTTTTCACCTTCGCGATGCACACTTCTATCCGCTGCCGGAAGGCGTCTATCTTCTCGGACACGCGGTCGAATTCGGACACTACTTCGTCGATTTCGGCGAGCTTCGCCGCTAGAGTTTGTCGCAATCTGTAAAAGAAATGCACGTTAGAGTGATAAGCGGGTGGCGCGTCGACTGTTTGGAACGGAGGCGCAGGGAGCGCACGAGTCAGGAGAGCTGCCAAAATGCGACGAAAATAGTCTGACGGCGCGGCGTGACGCGGCGCCCGTGACGGCAAGGTCGGCGCCGTACCTCGTCGTTCGTTGCCGGCCGCGCGCGGCGCCCGCTCGCCTCGCCCGCTCGTCGCTCAATGAACCGTTCCGATAGATTCGCTGGACGCATCTAATTTTAAATTCCACGCTCTAATGTTTGCACGGTGACATCAGAACTAGTTTTTTCGGTGCAACGGCGAGTGTTTACGTTTTGCGCGGTTTACATTATGATAATCGCGGCCTCGGCTCGGCTCTTAAGCGCCATATGCTGACAAAAAGGCATCACTTAAATTCGGTCGAGTTGTTGGCAGAAAATTGGAAGTCATCATTGCGTAACGGCGATAAGAACGCATGACACTCGCGCCGGCCGGCCGGCTCGCGCCGCTCGGGTAAACACTCGGCCGGCCGCTGCCAAACCTAGTTAGCATTTAGTACACAGATCACAGCTTACTAAATATCAAGCTCCCTGCGGCAGCTCCCGCTGCATGGAAACACGCGAGCATCCGTGACTCATCGCGCTAGTAGGCGCCGCGCTCGCATCGCATATTCCGGCAACGCTGTTGATATAGCAGCCCGAGGGCGACTCGGGTCCGTGGCGATCTCCTTATAGAACGTTATCTTGCGTGTGGACGGCAGAAAGCCCACAACCGGCTTATTTTCGGAGCGGTCCGCGGAGTGTTGTTGCCGGCTCGCGGCAGGGCCGCGCGGCGCCGGCCTGCGGGCAATCCGAGGCGCGCCGCATCTCGTCCTTACGGCGAACAAGTTTACAAAACTATAATTTGCGGTAAAAATGGCGTATAAGCTAACAATATCCCTGTGCCTAGGTCCCGGAGCCGACTGCGAGGCCCTGACCTACAAGCGGCGGGGCGCATGCGCGGACCACATCGACATACCTACGACCGCCAGTTTGAATAAGTAACGATTACACAGACGTCCCCCGGCCAGGCGGCCGTCTGGGGCATGCGCGGTGGGAAAACCAGCCCTGTGTTGAGCTGGGAAGGTTTCCTTTTGAGCGCGACGTGGCAGGAGATAGGGCGTTTCCTTGCCGAGATAGCATCTGCTGATTGATTCTTTTCTAGACAGCCTATAGGGAGAGCTAGACTTCAGACGGCTTCTAGGCCTAGACGCTAATTCAATGAATTGATGCTAAACGGTAATACAGCTAATTAGAACCACGTGTGGGCTTCTAAACTAACCTCGACAGACTCCACTTCCTGCACCGGAAATAGCGATGACACAATACGTTAACTAACCACAGAGCGTCTGAGTAAATTATGAGGAAAAATTCTGTAGCACCGAACAAACTGAATTAATTCAGTGCCAAAATAACTAGAAGTTTTCAAATACTTGTTTTGAAAGTTTGTCGGCTATTAATTGAGTGGAGTAAAATATGGAGACTATTTTTAGACGAAAACAAAACAGCTACCTACGGGAGTAAACTAACACAAAGCCGCAACAGTAATAACTAAAAATAATATTCTAATAATACTTTATTTCCTTAAAACTCGTACCTATTTAGCAGAAGACTAAGGATTAACGATATTAAAAGAGTCCTTTCAATTTTCACGAAGAAGCGGAAATAAAGTTCGCGTATCATGACCACAAATACATTAGCATCGTGACGTCACGCCTGATGAAACACCGCCCTGGTATTCCTCGACTTCAAGGTCAGACGGCCACAGATCCACGTTCGCGAACCATTGCCGTTTACCGCCCAATAAATCACTATTTTACCGTCCAAGCCGCGCAGTGTACACAAACAGCGGTCCTTCTAAAAATTCTCGTGACGCAACGCTCGCCGCCGCCAGGATAATTGTGCGCATTGCGAAGTTCCATTCAATCGATTTTCAACTCAAAAACTGACGTGTCAGAGACCCGGACATTCTAAAAAGTCGCGTCTGTTAAAGTTGTGCACGTTTTGAATAAAAATGACATCACGGCGTAACTAAAAATCTACAGTCCTTGGATATAATAGTGACACTTTTGAATTATGTAATGGTACAAATATTCCGGACTAAACTCATACGTGAGATCATATTTTTCGTACTGAAATTAGAAATCATTGATTGCAAACGTGAGATTGCATTGGCAGAGATTGGCAGAGTAAATGTAAACATTTTTTATGCCAGTCTGGTTTAAATTGTATCCTGTTTTGCTTCGCAGTTTATTTAGAAGTAACTATTGAATTACTGGCTTACTTAAGGGACCATGGGGTCAGTTGTAATACATAAAAGTCAAATGCATAAGTTCTACAACTTCAACTATTGTTTATGGCAACACGGTCGCTTTTAGGTTAGTGACCATTACTCTGCCAAAATGCACAAGTTTATAAACTTACTTTTCTCAGTTACAAACGAGCTCTTACCACAAAAAAAAACTTTAGACAGCATTGCTTTATCCTTTTTATCAAAATTACGACTTCTTAGGTTAAAAACTGATTGAGTACCTAAAAGCACGCCTCTACATCATTGAGGCAAGGATTTGGTAGCAGAAATCACGCGTCGAACAAGTTTTTTTTCAAAATCCCTCCGAAACAAACTAACAAAGTCCTTTTTATTTCATTTAAAGAAAGCCTTGGAAGTATGGTGTCGGGTCTAGAATAGCACCTCTCCATTTCTTCCGTGGATGTCGTAAGAGGCGACTAAGGAAATGGGTTAAGGTATTCTTTAGGCGACATGCTAGCAACCTGTCACTATTATACTGCCTCTTACATCTGTTTTCAAACCCAAAATGATGCTAGAAGTGGCTGCGAAGCGTGAAATAGTCATAATCATGGTTATGTCTATTTCACTTTTCGTGCGCTCTGCCTACCCCATTTGGGATTATAGGCGTGATTATATGTATGTATGTATGTATGTTGGAAGTATTTGCAAAACTATAAGTACATCGCAAAAACGAATTGCAGAAACACAACGCGCGTCTGGCGAGAACAATCGTGGGAACATACATCATTGTGCTATTGACATGCACTATACATGGAGCAGTTTAACCAATTTAACGATAAAATCAAGTCATGAATGCCCTTGCCCGCTGCCACGACACTCAACCAATACCGCCCTTATTACAAACAAGAAGGACACAGACTGCAAAAGCGTGGTTTAAGAGTTCCTTATTGAATTTGCGAATCGCATAATGTGTGGACATCTGTTGCGGTCGATAAAGCGTTAAATTGTAGGAGTTACGGTTGAGACTAGTGTTTGGAATGGTTTCGGTGGGATGACTTCTTTTGGTAGCGAGGCAATAAACTGGTCAAGGCACCCAACGTCTGCGATCGGAGACGAATTTTAATGGTCTGTTGTTAAGTGGTTATTTTTAATTTTGGGACTGAAGACTTCAACCGAGAGAACATTCCCTGCCTTTTCTATTCTATTCTTTGTAATATCTTGTACTATTATCTATGTATTTTGTGGTAATATGTTAATTTGTTTATTAGATCGACAACATCTTAGCTATATTGTTTTATGTGTAAAGACTGTTAAACATAATAATAGTATCAGTACAGTAATCCAATGTCCTAAACTAACCTCGGCCAACGTAAACAAACAGTTCTAAAACCTTCATTCTCCATATAAAATCGAAAGCCGCGCGCCAAGAATCACAACTCAAACTAAAGGAGAGACCGAACGGAAGTTTTGGGGAGTTTCAGATTTCAGTTCACCGTAAACTGAAACACTGAAAGTTGCACTAAACTTATTCTGTGTAAATAGTTTTATTACCTGGTAATTTGATAGACAGTTGAATCTTGGTTAAAAGCTGATGGCAAACCAAAACATCTTGTGGATTTTGGCATGGCGGCTGTGTTTTATTTTTTTGTAAAGAATTTTAGCAGCAAATTTAAATGCAGGCTGGTGGTCCTTCGGCTAGTTGAAAGACCGCCAATTTAAAGTCATCAGTGAACGCGAATGTTTGCAATATTTCCGACTATTTCTTGAAAGATTTGTTTGGTTCGCTTCGTATTTACGCCCAATCGTCCGTAGGAGGCGCACATCAACGCATTTAGACTTTATGACCTACATACAGAAAAGTGATTCTAGGAAAGTTCTGCAATTTCGCTCGGAGATCACGCGTGATATAATGCTTTATTACCGAGAAAGAGTAAATAATAGTTTAGCCTTGTTCTGTGGAAACAGAGCATTTTAAACAGTTGTGATTTCGTTTTGAACGACATCGACAAAGCCAACAACAATGAAGTTTAAATATTTAAATTACGGTATGAACTAGCGACCACTCAAACACAATGTATATTCTCTTCCTGAATACCTGTACTTGAATATCTTATAGACTTTTTAATAATAGCATCAACTGAACAAATAATTAAAACCAACTAGTAAAATCGACACACGTAATTAAAATCGACTAAGTACATTTCAAAATTCGCAATCGATTTAGATGCAAATTATCATTAAAAGACATTCATAATCCAAATGACCATTAACAGTTGTGACTAATGACGACATACTTTAAATTAAAACAGTATTATTATTACCTGTAACTAAAGTAATTAAATTACACGCCAATTACTGCCTTCGTCTCATTCGCGCAGCTATAAAAACACACACACAACTCTACTTACTTCTCATAAGCCTCCACCAATTCTTTGACAGATCTATCCGTTTCTTCAGCAACCTCCGCGGAATGGGGCTTCAAGAGGCCAATGACGAAGTCGGCGTGTTCCAACAACTCGTCCCTTGTGTCCTCTAAACCGGCCACTTCACTTTGCAGCTCCTGTGTAAGACAAAAAAAAAATGGCTTAAGCATTATAAAAGTTGTAGTGTCCCTCAGGGGATTGTTTTGGGTAATAATCTCTTGATAGCATACTTAATTGTCTGTGACTTGTTCGATTGAGATTCGCGTGATGTTATTTCATAGCTATTCGGTCGTGAGGTTTGCACTACGTCTGTAGATAGATACTTGTAGATTTCTAATTTCACAGTAAGAAACATGAATGAAATATCATTTAGTAGATGCTGTCCCGTGTCACTGTCCGGTCCAGACGGGCGCTCCCTTGTCATGAATGGTTAATTGCTAAAATATTCCGGATCTGGGCTATTGCCAGACACGCATTAGCCAAAATCAACACATTGCTTTGGCAGAAGTTACAATAATTAGGGCAGAACAGCAAAGTGTTGGATGTCGTGACATAAGCGCCAGTAAGTTGTAATTCTTTGAAATTGTGAGATACAAAATGTATTTTATTGAAACCTTTTATCACCACCAGTTTTTAGGACAAAACTGATGTCTTTCAGCTTACCTAAAACAAAAGCTGAAGGACAAAATGTCTGATATCTACCTTGTAGCCCTTGAGCCTTTTAATTTAGTTGCTACCCTGTGTGCTGTCGGGTTTAGAATACTAAGCAACACTTCATTTCTTCCGTGGGTGTCGTATAAAGTAACCAAGGAAATAGATATAGGTAGCAAATGTCACTAATATTCATTTGTATTTTAAACTCAAAATTAAAAACTGCTGTCTCTACTGTACTGGTTATGTATGTGAAAGTGGCCACGGAACAGGAATTGCCATGATCTTTGTCTGTGTAACATTTGCCTGCCCCATTTCGGAGCATAGGTGGATTGCATGTTTGTACCTATATATTCCAAGTGCCTACTTAACTTTACTGCTGCTTTATACGGAACTTTTCACCAGCTTTTGCCTTCGTACTTTCGCATGGAACAATTCCAATATTCAAGATCGATCACGCCGCATTCCACTCGGCAATGCAGAGGGCAACGTGCGGCGTGGTTTTTAGGCTCATTCAAATAAAGCTGGTAGTAAAAGCGAATGTAATATTGATATTCCATTCTATGCTAATACTTGAAGTCTAACTTATGCGTACCTATGAAGTTATCTTTTGCTAATAGTTGACGGGGGATGGTGAATATTTTCCGCTTGTTTCATCAATCATTAAATAGATCTGAAAAATTTGATCGATCTTTTACTCACAAGAGCTAAAGCTGATTTTGTCATAACATTTGTATCTATATTTAGTGTTGTTGCGACGCATTTTGTTGCTACAAAAATATTGAAAATATCAAACTAATGCAGTCCTACGATACTATGAACCGTTTCGATATTAAAAGTCATAGCAATTTTTCCTATCAAGAAACTCGCTAAACCAATTTCGCTATCTTGTTAAATTGGGAGTATCATTTGAACCAAGCTTGCTCAGTCGGGATTAATTTTATTCGAAGTTTGATACATGAAATTAAATTAAAACTTACACCATTGTGAAGCCCTAGTTGTAAAGAATGGAGAGCTTATGAGACGTTATTTTTAAATCGTTTTTATTGCGTCTCGTGACTCACTAGCTTGCAAGGATTAGTCCGGGCTTATTATGAGACACAAACGTCTATTTCATCTTAATTTTAAAACTGTAGAGCTTGTGTAGCTGATTATAAGAGCAATATCCTTGAAGTGTTATGCTGTTCGACGTAACCGTTTGATGTTAAAACTCAGTCAATTTGCATTGTAGTGTTGACTGAGTTGCTGAATTGTGTATCAATGGTTCAATATTATTATTGGACAGTCACGAATAGTGTGTAAACGTGCGTACTTTTTAACCGACTTCAAAAAGGAGGAGGTTCTCAATTCGAACAAATTTTATAACTCGAAAACCCGTGGACCGATTTTCAAAAATTTTTTTTTAATCGAAAGGGTATAACTCGAAATTGGTCCCATTGGCACGAAACCAGGATCTGATGATGGAATCTTGGAGAAATCGAGGGAACTCTTCAAATTTTATATGGAGATGTACGGCGTTTTCGGTAATTTGTTGATGAAGTCAAGATTTTACATTCAGTAAACAGAATACTTTTAAAATATTGCTAATTTGAAGTCGGTTTTTTTTTGTTTAAAATTATTGTAATGAAGACATACTGCTGAGTTAAAAATGGATAGCAAATGAAAGTAATCCTTCTTTCAGAAGCGCTGGATAGACTCGAAAAAGACGTGTCAAAGTTTTTTTTTAATTTGAACAGGCAAATCAAAGTTGGCAGCAAAATTAAATTTGAACTAATAATACGCATGACTTTACACTGTTTGAGTTATCGTACACAATGTTTATCTGCTAGTTCCGTTTTCACACATGACTATGATTTTACACATACATAGCGCATGTATTCTACTATAGTGACAGGTTGCTAGCCTGTTGCATAAAATATACCTTCACCTATATCCTTGGTCGCTTCTTGCGACATCCACGGACGAAATGAGGAGGGGTGTTATTCTAAACGGTCATCAAACATTATCAGACTTCACCTGACCCTCCAATCGTAGGTACTTTTGCCAGTCTTCGCCTCTTAGGCCTGAAAGTTCTCTCCGAACCTCAATCCTGGATGATGAAGGTTTGATGACTGCTAGTTCCCACACCTGTAGCGAATGTCTGGTGTCCAGAGCCTTCCGCCTGGAGCTGGGGCTAGCGTCCAGCTATTGCAGATGGTCTGATGGATGGCGCCAGACTCCGCTCTACATTCAGGAGTTGTCTCCAGCACTCCAACTGGTTCCTGTATTGGTCTCACCTGTAGCGCATGTCTGGTGTCCAAAGCCTTCCGCCTGGTGCTGGGACTGGCGTCCAGCTGTCGCAGGCGGTCAGACGCTGCCGTGACAGCTGCAGCCAGGCTCCGCTGCACGTCCAGGAGTTGGCTCCATCGCTGCAGCTGGTTCTCAGCTGTAGCTGCGCGCTTGGCCAGACCTTTGTACAAGTTTAAAACAATATAAAATTTTCAGTTACACTCTATTTCAAATGGGATGGCCTGTGACTAAAGTGGTTATATTCAATTGGTTTTTTATTAGAAACGGGGGAGAGGTCCCCAAGGAGGGGACCCCACTCCAGGGCGGCCAGAAAGTGTGAACGGATCGGACATGTCCTTACAGGTTCCCGCACCGTCCACACAAATCGCCACAAAAGAGTTCTTGTGGTTTTTAAAGGCCCCCTTTCTGTGGAGGAGTTCTCTTCCCGTGCTAATTCGACCCAGGGGATGCATTAGTGATTTGTTCACACGAAAAAAGTACATTTCTATTTTATTACGACTGCTAACATGATTGTAATGACACTTGATCACCAACATCATCAGCCATAAGACGTCCACTACTGAACATAGGCCTCCCAGACTTCCACAAGTACCTATTGGAAGCGACTTGCCAGCGTCATCGAGCGACCACTGTGGCAATCGATAGGTACGCATAATAAACAAAAAAATATCTATACAACCATACTAATATTATAAATGGGAAAGTGTGTTTGCTTGTTTGTTTGTCCGTCTTTTACCGCTAGACGGTAGAGATAGTTAAAAGGATGAATAGTAACATAGGCTACTTTTTGTCTCTTTATAACCCCCCACTTCCCTAATATACTTCTTAACGCGAGCTAAGCCGCGGGCAAAAGCTATACATATAAAGGGATCCTCACCCTCGCTCTCGACGTTCCATCGGTCGGCAAGGTCGCGCGTGCGCTGCTCGACCCGCTCGCCGCTGGCCGCGTCGGCGCCGGCGCACAGAGAACGCGCCCGCTCCCGGACCACGTCCAAGAGCGGCTGTTGGTGCTGCGGAAGACATGACACGTTAAAAACATAAATACATACATCACAAAGTGTTTTAAACTTTCGTGATTCTCATTCATATTCATATCTACGCGCGACTTAAGCTGAGCTGTTGAGAGGTAATTAAATCAAGTGTGATTAAGTACCGCGTGCAAATAAATATACATACATCCCTGTATTCCCAAATGGGTAGAGCACACGAAATGCTACTTAAACAATGATCATAATTATTTCACGATACATAGCCACTTTTTAGGTTTTAAGTTGACGGCCGAATAGCCTAGCGGTTAGAGAACCTGACTGTGAAGCTTAAGGTCCTGGGTTCGATCCCCGGTCGGGGCAGATGTTTGTATGATGAATACACGAATGTTTGCTTTCGAGCCTTGGATGTTTATCTATATATATATAAGTAAGTTTATCCGTTGTCTAGTACCCATAACACAGGCATTAAAAACCGGCCAAGTGCGAGTCGGACTCACGCACTGAGGGTTCCGTAAACGATACCTAAGTAAACTATACCGCGATATAGCTTACAGCCAACGCCATCTAGTGACAGATTTTCGAACTAATGATAAATTTTAATTTTATTTATTTAAACAAAAACTACTTGGTAGATTTTGTTCAAACCAATTTTCGTTGATAGTTTTTATGGTAATGTACATCATATATTCTTTTTAGATTTATCACTATTTTATTTTAGAAGTTAGAGGGGGGGGGACACAACTTTTTCAACTTTGGAAGCGTCTGTCGGGCAAACTATTCACTTTAGAAAAGTATGATGTTAGAAACCTCAATATCATTTTTGAAGAGCTATTCATAGATACCCAACACGTCTGGGTTTGACGAAAAAAATTTTTTTGAGTTTCAGTTCCATGTATGGGGAACCCTAAAAAAATATTGCTTTTTTTAAATTTTGTGTCACAATCTTAATGCGGTTCACAGAACACATCTACTCACCAAGTTTTATTAGTGTAGTACTCATAGTTTCGGAAAAAAGTGGCTGTGACATACGGACGGACGGACAGACGGACGGACAGACAGACAGACAGACAGACATGACGAATCTATAAGGGTTCCGTTTTTTTGCCATTTGGCTACGGAACCCTAAAAATTGCCTACTTTGGGACTAGGTGATTGGTGTAAAAATTGTCCAGTAATATAATATGAAGTTGGCAGGTAGGTATAGTAGTAATCCTACTTTAACCTATTCCTTAGTCGCCTCTAACGACTCCTACGGAATAAACGGAGAGGTGTTACTCTAAATCCAACATCATATGGCAAAAATTAGCCGCATTGAAAACCTTCTGTTTAAAGTTGGTTAAAAAAGGCGGTTTAGATACGTCAAATCAAATCGCGAGTCGATGGGTTCATTTTTACTTAACAATCGATCGATTAAACAAAACGAGGATAAAATTTTGTCTCGATTGCTATTACTCATTTTTTCATATGATTAATTCTTTATTATATCTAGGTTCCTGTTAAAACCACTCAACGAAATACATTCAAATACATAGTAAGCCTATGGAATATCGTTTCGTAGAATTCTACTTATATATCGAGAAAACAATGGAGTGTTTACGATACAAAGTAAATCATTAACTCTGTTGCTGAATTGAATGAAATGTAAGTAGAAACAATAATACGCCTTTGTCCTAAAAATAACTTTGAGAATGCAATTCAAGCTTCCCTGTAAATGTACCTTTTATGGCTGCAAGCGCTGTAGGCTGTAGCCTTTTGTCCGAATATTTCGTTGAATAAAAAAAAATACAATCAGAGTCGCGACATAAAATGTTAGTATCACCTCATTTATTTGTGACATCATAATCATGTCAAATTATAAATGACAGCATCTCCAAATTAGGTATCCCATGGACTCCGAAAAGGTACCCTGATGCCAATGTGTGCTATTATTAAAAATGTGAAAGTAACTCTATCTGTCTAACTACCTTTGGACACAATCGTTGAAACGATTTGCTATATAATGATAGTTAATTCATTAAGTTAGTTATCCAAGTGGTGTCCGATTTAGAATAAAACCTCTCCATTTCTTTCGTGCGATGCCATAAGATGCGACTAAGGAAATAGGACAAGGTATGCTTTAGGCGACAGGCTAGCAGTAACCATGGTACCTTTTTTCCATGTTTTTTAAACTATACCTAATTATGCTACAGAGGCTGCGTAATTTGAAATGGTAAGTTTTGTCTATGCCACGTTGTGTGTGTTCTGCCTATCCCATTAAGGAACATAGGCGTGACTGTATGTTTGTATGTATTTTTATTTATGGCGGAAGTACCGACAAGGTTACACCGTGAAATGATTTAACCAGACTTTGCTAGATAATGTTGTGGACCTTGATGTAGAAAAAAATACAATGATCAAAGTTAACGTTCGTAAAATAAAAAAAATATTTTGTACGTATAATATTTAAGATACCTTTGGTGATAAGTCAGCCCATGTACTACGGATTTTTGTGTTTGAATTTACCTGTAGTTTTTTATGTTTAAAATTGAATTTACCTACATCCAAAAATACATTATCATCACAGGAAACGTAACACAGACAATACAGTGATTGATTCACGCTACGTAACCACTTCTAGCACTATAGGTGACAGGTTGCAAACCTGTTGCCCTAAGCACACTTTAACCTGTATGCTTCTTAGGACATCAACGGAAGAAATGAAGAGGTACTGCATTTTTTTAAACTACCTATTGCTACACTAATGGGCGAGTCTGACCCACGGTCATACATCATACATAAATAATTTAAGACGACAAGGGAAGTGTGTTAGGGCAAGTCGGTCAAAGGCACCCTCGAAGAACGTATATCAACCGGCGATGTTCTGAAAAGGGGCCAAGTTAAGTGCTCGAAACCTTCGAGCATACGTGAATGAAGCGAGTGAAGTACGCCAGAATAGAAGCGAATGGTGATCTATTGTCTCTGCCTAACCCGCAGGGAATAGGGCGTGATGTTAATGTATGATTGCCTACCAACAATGTCATATTAAAAAATGTCGTTTTCTTAAACTCAATTACTCTCCTTAACGCTTTCTCTAACCTCGTTCACGTTATCACTGATAAGGTGATAACGCTTTATGGCTCTATTTTCAGTTTCCAAGCAAACTGCGATAAAATGTATGCATGCACTTTCTTCTTGCTCGTTAACGTTTGAATTGAAACGTACGTACAGCCCGAAAGAAAGGTATACACATAATATGTACACGCTCCTATTGTGTTTTAATAATTTACATATATTTACATACATATTCTCACGCCTGTATTCCCAAGAGGGGTAGGCAGAGCACATGAATTCAAAAATCCAGTGCCACGCTTAGCAATTTCAGGGTAACCAGATGGTTAAACGTGATATTGCAGTGACAGGTTGCTAGCCCATCGCCCACAATTCACTAACCCTTTCCCAGAGTCGGCTCTTACGACACCCACGGGAAGAAAGGGGGAGGTGCTATTCTAACCCGGCACCACACGGGGCTTTAATAATTTACGAGTGGGATATTGATGTGGCAAGCACACATAAACATTTATAAACATCACGCCAGTATTCCCAAATGGGGCAGGCAACGCACACGAAATGTTTCAGACCCATAGCCATGACTAAGGGTCTCACCAAACCAGTCGACGCCTTTTCGGCAAAATGCGGATAGAAAAAGCTTTATGTCAATGCAATAAGGGCGAACAAGACGTGAATTGGCTCGGCCATTCTCGGTCGAACGAGCCGAGCCGATTGACGTCTTGTTCGCCCTTATTGCGTTGACATAAAGCCTTTTCTGCCCGCATTTTGCCGAAAAGGCGTCGACTGGTTTGGTGAGACCCTAATACACGCTTCGCAACAACTTCTAGCATAGTTTTCGATTTTAATGTAGATGAAAAATGCAAGATGTATAATAGTGACAGGTTCCAAGCCTTTGCGTTGGTATATTATTATGTGGTTGATGAGATATAACGAACATTACAGGCATTTTCAACACATGGGTTTACACTGTTTGCAAGTTTTGTGAACGGCGTGTTTAAATCATTATAGTTTACCTAGGACAGGTAATCACAAATGATAATGTAATTAAGAAACTCTTTAGTTCATCCTGATTGATCTCTACGATCTTAGTCTCTACTATGCTCCGTTTATTTTAAGATTTGAATTTCAACTGTTAAAACCTAACACATTTTTAAGTAATTACAAGACATCGCGGCAGATACTGATACATTTTGTATTGAAACGATTATAATAAACAGTAACAAGTGCTATTCAACTAATCATTTCCATTTTTTTACCTTTGCGTTCCAGAGAAAATATCAAATTGTATTCCTTACATTACTAATCTCAAAATAAACAAAGTATGGCTGATAATACAAAAGCGAAAGTAACTCTATCATCTGTCTCTCTAGATTTCCGTTTGTTAACTGCTTAGGGAAAAAATAATAGACTAGATTGTAACCCTGAATTGCAGACATGTCTAAATCGGGGTTCTTGTGATTAATTACCATACCATCTCAAAAATCTGAGCGTTTGAGTAACTACTCATTATACAAAGCAAATAATTACATTCGCAGTCGTGTTATATCTACCTTATCTAGAAATAGCGAAAACCATTTTTCCTGTTCTTAAGATCCGTATTCGAAAATTGTAAGAGGCGTTACAGACAAAACTACCCCAGTCCAATTATTCCGTACTTTTATGTACATTAAAGTAATTATTAGCTTTAACCCAATTAACCAAAGTTTTAAGTAAGTAAGTAAAAAACTCTTTATTGTACAAAAAATAAATAAAAGACTACAGATTGGTAACAAAAGAATAACACAAAGTACAAAGGCGGACTTATCCCAAAAGGGATCTCTTCCGGTCAACCCTTGAGTAGTAGAGAGGAGCAGCAATTTAGCAATTTAATAAGTTTTAACAAGACACTCAACCTCCCAAAGTTGACATTTGCTAAATGCCGCCGTCAGTGTCAAGCACCGTTTTGACACAAATTGTCAGTTGACCTTGGCCTTGACACGTTATCTAATAGCCATTTATCATCGCCTATAAAACATGCTTCCACAAACCTAATCAATACGATACGATAACGGGCGATGTTTATTAGAAAAGTGTACTTTTATGGCCGAATTCGATTGTTTACGCGTTTTGTGGTTAAATCGGAGGTATCTAAGAAGACTTGTCTTAAACTTTGCAATATTAATCGTGTGACATTTACAAAGCCGGTTTTTGATAAGCTGTGATAAGTGACAAATTTATTCAGAATATTATTAATCCTTTACGATACTCTTTTAAACAAGTAGGCATTTGTTTCGTTTTTAAATTAGCCATTTAAACTTAACGAACTACGTTGATCGTTATTATTTACACTTTAAGTATTTCAGAACGTCTTAGTACGACTAGAATCCACGCGGCTATAATAATAAGGCATTTTCCAAAGAAAACGCACAAGTTAATTCAGTCAACATTAAATATTTAAGACTAAAGAATACTGTTAACAATCACTGCACTTTCCAAAAATACGTCGGCACACTCACCTTCCGTTTTCGCGGAATTTTGAATACTTATCTCTACCTAGGAACTTAAATAAACAAAAGCAGCTAAGCAAAAACAAAATGCTACGTCGGCACGTGAATTTCACACTTGGTAAAAACAATACAGTAGGGAGCAATTTGTTTGTATGTAGTTGTCATTGCGGTGTATAGGCACTGACTGAGCCAGCCTTGACTCGCTTCGCATGACATCATCCAGTTAAGGCGATCATGAACTCTTGAGAATCGTTGTGCAATCGCTCTTTCAGATCGACGTGACAGACCTTTTTAGCGAAGTGGCAATTAAGGATGAGAGCCAATAAAAAATGCTATGCCATTTTTTTAATGACGGCCTATCTTTTTGGGCATGCATTATATTTTTTTACTGCTACATAAAAATCTGATGCATTATTTTCAGATTCGTAGTGAACTGCCGGCGCAGAAGAGCCGTGTCATTTGTTATCTCAATGTTTGTCTATCAATCAGTTACATTTGATGAGCAGTTTTTAAAATGGCATGAAAGAAAAATTATGAATAATTTCAACTTTTTTAAGTTGGTTTATTGCTACGTTAGCCTTGATCTTTAAGGAACATACGAGCGATATCTCATTTTGGCTTTAACAAATTAAAGAGTTTTATTATTATGCTTATTAATATTTTAATGAGCTTGTATGCATGAGGAAATAAGGTTTCATTCCAAACAAGCTATTTAGATATTTGTAAATTATTGTTTATCCTTATTTGTGGTTTCTTTTGTTGGAACAAAGAACAAAAATTTTACACAACACGGACTACCTTTATCATGATACAGTCTACAATGTGCACCCACTAAACATAGTTTTATTCATTGTTCACAAATAAATAAACAAATCTTATCGCTGCATAAAATAGCTTCTCCTTAATAACTGGCGAGTGCATTCACCTAATTCAATGAAAGAAAATTGTGCTAAAAATAAGTTAGAATAGAACTATTAATACTTGATAGGTATTTCGTTACTTTTCAAGTTTAATAGAAAATCAAACTGATAAAAAAAACACTGATCTAGAAGAAAATTAACAGTAGGTACATACTTATTTACTTATTGTAATTTTAAAGGGTAAACAACGTATTTCGTTTTAAGTATTAAGTAATTATACTGAGAGGACATTTATGTCTAGTGGAATATGTAAAAGGCGGATTAATACCTAATATTACCTTACACAAAAAAACGGGGGCAAAGCATCATCTAGTTAAAAACATGGTAACACAGCACACGAGGGGGCATTCCTAATTCATGTCACGAGGAAGTGACTCATAGACACTGTTGAAACAATACAGGCACTTGTGACAAATTGACAATGTGTGACAGATCGCTATCTGTCCGTGTGTATCAATAGCTAGTTATGAGATGGCTGCGATTAAAATACAGGTTTAAAGGGGATTTCCCTCAATAAGGGTTACCATTAAAAAAATCAGTTAAGCAGCCGCAATCGAATTCAGCTTCGATTTTAACTGTAATTGAATAAAAAATACGTTTCTGCATTATTTGTTCTGTACAAACCTTATCCATGTCAAGATTTATAATTTTCTAGCTGGCTATTCTTTTTCAGGGCAATTTCCAAATTTTCTCACCGTTTGGACCTTTCCTGGACTACGATAAACATTTCAAAACCAATATCATCTAAATCGGCCCAGCCCTTATAGAATTTAAGCGAGACTAAGGAACAGTAATCGACTTTTATACATACATAGATAGAGATAGATAGATTAGATCACGCGTTATTTTTAAATGTGTTAAATTTTACATTAACATTTATACATACATACATACATAAAATCACGCCTATGTTCCCAAATGGGGTAGGCAGAGCACACGAAACGTGAAATAGACATATCCATGATTATGACTATTTCACGCTTCGCAGCCACTTCTAGCATCATTTTGGGTTTATAAACAGATGTAAGAGGTAATATAATAGTGACAGGTTGCTAGCCTGTCGCCTAAAGAATACCTAAACCCATTTCCTTAGTCGCCTCATACGACATCCACGGAAGAAATGGAGAGGTGCTATTCTAGACCCGACACCACACGGGCATTTATAGTTTTAAGTATAGATGTAGATACTCCTACCGTCGGAATGCGATATGTATAAGTTACTAGTGTGTCTCTTATCATCGATATCAGCGTGAATAGTAAAGATATATCTTTACATGAAGATATATAATAGATTACATTACATGGTATCGAGCCGATAACGGTTTTAATAAAATGCAAGGCATTTCTCTAACTAAAGTACTGATGTTGATAGCAAGTGAAATCGTTATGTCACCGATACAAACATACAAAATGAATGTAATTCGCAGATAGTATTTCTATTTTCATATAGCGAATAAAATAGCGTTAGATAAAAATATTTCGTGAAAAAAGGTGCCGAGCGGTGTCGGAATTAGAATAACACCTCTCCATTTCTTCCGTGGATGTCGTAAGAGGCGACTAAGGAAATAGATCAAGCGACATTTTTTTAGACGTCAGGCTAGCAACCTGTTACTATTATACCTGATAACTAATGACCTAAAAATATGCTAGATGTGGCCACAAAACGTGAAATAGTCTTGGTTTTGTCTACGCAAAGTTTCGTGTGCTCTGCCTACTCCATTTGGGAATACAGGGGTCATGTATGTATGTTAAATGTATGCTATGAATTGCTACGAAACGTCAAAGAGTCATGATTCTTATAAACCATAGTTTTGTTTATAAAGTTTAACTTTTCGTATGCTCTGCCTACCCCATTTGCGAATACAATTGTGATGTGTGCATGCAAGTATAGGTATACAGCACGAGGGATTTTGCCTTTACAGACATTTCATCTTTATAAAACTTTAGTCTACTCGTCGACCCGCTATTGTTTGTAAACGTAGACACAGGCGCTGCCTGATTATAAATTGAAATGAAGTTTTTCTTGATAATGATATTCGTCATTAATTAGGCAGGCGTTCCGTTCGACGCGTTCTGTAGTTCTCACTACTGTACTCATTCAAATTGTCGGCTAGAGAGAAATATTATGTGATGAAATGAAATTTAAATAACTTTCTTTTTGTTTGTAAGTACTTATCGTAACTATTTACAAATGATTATAAAAATGTTGAGTTCACAAACAAGATCAGTTACTACTTATTAGTCAATCGTTTTTAAGTCGTTAAATTCAACTGATGGACAGGGCTCCCATTATGGCCTTTTTTGTAGGAAGTGTTGCCAGTCATAATTATTGACACAAAAGTGTAATTTTAATAGTTGTATTTAGAAAAGACCAGGAACTTTGAATAGTAAATCCTTTAAATGATCTATATTGACGAATTCTGGAATGATGAAGGCTTGACATCCCTAGTTTCGTTTTTATCATTTCAGACAATCCTAAAAATTATCAGTACGATTCTTCGTTTATAAATCAGTCACTTAAAAGTCAGATAAGAACATCACTCACCTCAAGATCATTCCTGGCGTGCCTCAGCTTCTCCAGATGCAGCCGCAGCACGTCCACGGTGGTCACCGCCTCATCCTTGACGTCGTTCTTGTCCAGCATCGCCGTGATCTTCTCCACCAGCTGACAGAAGTCCTTCCAGATCTCCAAGTCCTGCTCCAGCTGCGCCTGACGACTCTTTGCCGAGTTCAAAGTATTCTTCAGCATCTGATTGTGTTTCTGGTGCTCTTTCGACAGTTCCTCCTGTTCCGTCGCCGCCAACGACGCCCAGATTTTATCGACGATGTCCTGCATCCGCTTCCCGATGAGATCCTTCATCTCGGGCTCAGATGCGTTGAAGAATGACTTGTGTTCTTCTAGATCTGATTCTATATTCTCGAAATCAGTGCCGTTCTTGCCCATATCGAGACGGATGGCAGCCTCGTTGATCCAGATGTTGAACTTCTCTACCAACTGCAAGTACTGCTGCCTGTGTTTCTTATTGTCTTGCAGGTATTTCTCTCGGTTCGCTAACTCAGCTGGTAACGACGTTTGCAAAGAGTTCGCTTCTGAAACCATTTCGATCAACGACCCAGGAACACCATCATCGTTTTTGATGATGTCTGTGATTTTAGTCAGTTTATCTAAGTAGGATTGGATGCTCTTTGCAAGGTTGGTGTGTTCTACCAATTTTTTGTCAACACTAGCTACGTCTCTGTTCAGAAGTGGTCGTGAATGCACAGCAGCTTCGTTGTCGTGAAGCCACTGTAAGATGTCTGAGAGATCTGATGCCAGTTTTTTATGTTCAGCCGCCGCTCTCTCGTGTTCTTGCCGTTTCGATTCTACAGTTCTTCTTAATGCTAAGAGTTGTTGCTTCAAAGACTGCAGAAGCTCTGTAATATTGTTTCTATCTATAACGGTTCCTTCAGCGGCAATCTGTTGACCTTTATCTGTAGCGGTCGCCAACAAAGCTTCGCATCCTTGGATTTTGACAATAATATCATCATACCGCTTGATTTTATCTTCTAAGGAATCGTTGGACCTTTCAATTTCTGCTGTCAGATCCGTGTATTTGATTATGAATTCATTGATTTCTTTAATAAGAGCAAAGAATTGCTCGCGTAATAATAAAAGCACCTTTAGTTTTGAAATTTGGTCTTCAATGGTGCCCATTAGGTCGTCTTGTTGAGTCAAGATATCTTGCAGATCGTGTAAATTACCTCCTTGCAACTCATTCAGCATTGCTTTATTCTTTTTGAGATCACCTAGGATTGATTCGTAGGCTTGAATGATTGGTTGTACGTCTTCTACTTTGCTGCCAATAGGTTTGTTCAATGCTTTGAGCTTGTTCTGGATTTCAGCCAAGAATTCAAGAGCAGCAGCAATCTTAGCCGCAGCATCTTTGTATTCCTTGATATGTTTCAATAGAACATTCTTTCTGTCATTTATTATGGCATTGATCCTCGCAAATCTATCCGACAGTACATTAACTTGTTCCTTAAGTTGTAGTTTATTCGAATCAGACAATGTATCTAAAATGTCTTTAGATTTATCTTTGATCTTACTAATATTCTTTTCAACGTCTTCAGCTTCTTTGCTCAGTTTTTCAAACTTGGCCAATTGTTCTTCCAGTACCTGTAAGCTCGAGGTCCTTAGTTCTGGAGCAGCTGCTACTTCGGCCTCGTTCAACCAGCTCTGGCACTTGGCAAGCTCAGATTCGAAGTCATTTCTTCCAAGCATCAATTTGCTCAAAGCTGCCAATTTATCATCTATGTCAACTTTAGCAGAAGTGTACGATTTGTTTAAGTCTTCTAAAATCGCTTGTAACTTGGCTCGGTCTTCCGGCGAGCAATCTTTAGACACGGCGTTGCCCTGACGCATGACTTCACCAAGCGTATCATTATTAAACTCGGTTAATTCATTCTGATGTTTCTTATGAATAGCGATCTCTTTTTCAACTTTAGCTGTTTCTAGAGGCACCGGGCCGCCGAGTTTCTTGATCTCAGCCAGTTTATTTTTAAGCCAATTTTTAGCCTTCTCGATATCATTTTCAAGTTTCCGCCTATCTTCATGGCAGGGCCCTAGCCTTTCAATCTCTTGTTTAATAAGCGTTGCTAGTTGTTTCTGCTTGGATGACAGCTCAGCTAACTCTGATTCTAGTTGAGTTTGCTCGGAAGGTTCCAGCTCTGATTGGATGTTGCTTACTTTCTTTTCCAGCGAGTCGATGATCGTTTTCTTACCATCTGTCTCCTTAAGTAGATTGGCAATCTTCTTTTGCCTTTCTTTGACGGATTTACTTTCATATCCTAACGGTTCTGGGTGATGCATGTTGTCTATCTCCTTCTGCATCCATTCGTTTTGAGCGTTCACTTCGCTCTTGGTTCCGTCGATGGCTTTGTATGTGATTTCCAGCATTTGGAGTTTACGTTGGATGCGTTTGGCAATGTCGTTATATCTCCTCTCAACGGACTTCATCTGCAACGGAAAAAAATATGAAACCACCGTAAGACACATTCATAGTGGAATAAAACAGATAAAGTCACCTCTTTGTATTGGGATTAGCTCGACATGTTTGAGGTCAATTCGTGACCTATCATCGGGAGTATTGCTACTTGTCAAGCTAAACTCGATAAAAAGACGTGTATCCCTTTCATCTCACTAACAGAAAGTAATATTACAATATTAATACATCAAATAAGTAACTCACTGAGTTTTCAGTGCCTAAGCATTACAATCATATTTCGCGAGAGTATTTGCATCAAGGAAATCAATATAACTCACCTGCTCTTCAACTTGTTGGCTCTCCAGATTGCTAACAATATTGATCACTTGCGAACCAACCGCCTTTATATTATCAACCTTGTCTTTTCCTGATTGCTCGAAGTCCGTGATCAATTCTTTCAGTGCACTGAGTTTTTGAGGACACGGGAGACCAGAACCCTTATCAGCCACGCACATCTTCTTCAGCACCGAGTCGAACCAGTCGTGAATCTCTTGGCATTTAGTGCGATAGTCATCAATTATGCCCTGGTTGCCCCTCTCCCTTGAAATAGCCTTTAGGATATCTTCTTCCAGATCGTCTAATTCTTCTTCTAGATTGATTTCGTCTTCGAGTCCTAAAATAACGACACCAGGTTAGATTTTAGTATGCACTTTGCCAGAAAGTTGTCACAATTAACGTAATAAAGATTTCCTTTGTGGAGCAGTGGAATGTCAGTATTTCGTTCACTGTACATAGGTTTATTCACTCGACAAAACAATCTTCACACACGTAACATACAAGTTAAAAGTCAAAAGGTAAAAAAAAATGGAGCTAACAAATATTTCATTTAAGAAGCGATGTCAATGTTTGTTAAGGTGTCTATGCAGGGTTGTACACTGTTTTACAGACAGAAGTTTTACAGAATTTTGTTTCTCAGAAAATCTTTCTCGTATTATCGTTTCATAGAATAATCATTACTTCGAACAGTTACTTCAGAGAAATTCGAATCATCGATTTTCATTACAATTAAATTTCAATTTTTCGACTTTTATATCACAGTGTATTAAATCCAATATTATTTATTCTCGTAATACTTAGTTTAAATATAACTTAGTATTAATAAAATTATTTTATCGAGTAGAAGTTTACAAACGTTTTAATTCAAGTAATTGTACAAAATGCATATCCTCATTTAAAACCACAACACAGTGTTAACAGAAATAAGGCGGCTGAATTGTAGCCAATCGGGTGAACTGTAAGATAACCTACTTTTCTAATAGCAGTTCGTTTCTGCGCGGGTCGCAGTTTTAACCTAACCTAACCTACTTTTCTAATAGCAGTTCATTTCTGTGAGGGTCGCAGTTCTAACCTAACCTAACCTACTTTTCTAATAGCAGTTTGTTTCTGTGCAGGTCGCAGTTCTAACCTAACCTAACCTACTCTTCTAATAGCAGTTCGTTTCTGTGAGGGTCGCAGTTCTAACCTAACCTAACCTAACCTACTCTTCTAATAGCAGTTCATTTCTGTGAGGGTCGCAGTTCGAACCTAACCTAACCTACTTTTCTAATAGCAGTTTGTTTCTGTAAGGATCGCAGTTTTAACCTAACCTAACCTACTTTCCTAATAGTAGGTAGTTCGTTTCTGTGAAGGTTGCAGTTGTTTACAGAAACAAGTTGTTTCTTGCCTACTTGCCTAACCTACTTTTCTGGTCGTCATTCGTTTTTGTGGGAGCCATAGTTCAAACTTATCCTACGTTTTCAGCAGCAATTTGAATTAAATTATTAGAAAATATTATGAAGAAATAAATTTTGAAACAATATTCGTTTAAAAATTATTATATAGTTTGATTAGTTTGTGAAGTAAAAATTTAAAATATGAAAATTCACTGAATTGATTTTCTGTAAAATGAGTTTTATTGAAGTGAAGAATATTTAAAAAAAAAAATTCGAAGCCAAAATACATGGACCAAATATTATTGGAAACATTTTCTATGAAACAAAATTCTTTGAATCTTCTGTCTGTAAAAGAAGGGGACACCGTCTATGCAATCTATGAACACCATCTCTGTACAACTATCTACCACAGATTCTTCACATTAAACTCACCATCAGTAGGTATTTCGGTGAGCAGCCTGTTTCTCTTCTCGCTGAGCGACGCGAGAGCATCGTTCATGGCAGCTATGTCTTGTTTAGCTGCTTCTGGGCGGAGCTTGGACGGGTTGGCCAGCCAATCACGGGCCAGAGCCTTGTGGACGTTTATCCAGTCCTGGATCTCAACCACTTGCTTCATGGCTTCTTCCATGCCATGCACCGCATCGCCTAGCGTCTCGAGGTGGCTTTGTACCTAAAGATAAATGGTGATTTAGAATGTAATTGATAGTGACAATGATGGCCTTATCTGCTTGTGATTCCGATTTTCTTTCAGTTGGAATACGATAGAGGCTTTGATACTAAACTTGTCGTATAGAGGGTTGTAGAATAGGATAAGTTGTTACAAATACTTCCGCTTAGCTCGATATGTTTCGGTAGTGATCCGTCATTGGGAGTAAGGGTCTCACCAAACCAGTCGACGCCTTTTCGGCAAAATGCGGGTAGAAAAAGCTTTATGTCAACGCAATAAGGGCGAACAAGACGTGAATTGGCGCCGGCCATTTTCGGTCGAACGAGCCGAGCCGTTTGACGTCTTGTTCGCCCTTATTGCGTTGACATAACGCTTTTTCTACCCGCATTTTGCCGAAAAGGCGTCGACTAATGTGGGGAGACCCTAACGGGGACTTCGCTACTGCCGTGGCGAGTTGTGCCCAATGATAGGTCATACATTGGCCTGGAAGAGATCGAGCTAATCTCGATAAAGACGAGAGTTTTCGTTGTATTTCACTATGAATGGGTCTCTCAGCAATTTTATATTTCTGCTATTAATGATGTTTCTTAAATCGTGAGAGCTCGACTTCTTTCAAATCCTATTCTTAGCGCTCATTGACAAAACGATAGTTATTCCAGTGTTTTTTTTTTATGGAAAAACAATGCATTTTTACAAAGAAACAAAAGCTGCATTCAGAATTAAACTATCTCTGGAAGTTCAGCTAAATACTGGTATGTTGGGTTTGATTACAATAAGATTCTAAGGATATGTTCGTATTGTTAAGTAAAAAATAACTAAGCGAGGCAGCATGCAATAGTTTCACCGAAATTCGTGGTCAAATTACTCCTTTCGCTCAAGTACGGGTACAGTCACCAGTAGGTGCTAACATCTGACACTTGTTTCAGGAATAATCGCCATGAAGTCAGTGAAACTTGAAGCGTTACCTTTTGTTCGAAAGCCACAAGCTTTTCGACGAACTCTGGTTCTTCTGCGTTCTTTAGTAACGCATCGATACGTCTCGAAGCGGCTACTTCGCTCACATGTTTCTAAAACAAACCATGCATGACAGACATCGACACACAAACACACAGTGCATATTAGTACAGTGTTAATTTTGGCAAGGCAATTTGAGGCCGTGAAGAAAAAAATTGTTACATCTACAAATAGAAAACTATTAATGGATGAAACGTTAGCCATTCAAATTACATTACCTAAACGAATCTAGAAAAGTTTCAGTATTCAAAATTAATCAGATAAGCTGTTTCTGTATCACGAAAAATACTTTCCAAAATAATCATGGCTAGATGACTTCATTCAATGAATAAATCATCGATAAAAAAGTTGGTTAGAAAATGACTGTGTTGCCTATTCTGAATACTGAATCGTGCGGCATATTAATTCGTGTCACAACTTAGTTGTCATTGCAAACTGAGTACACTACAAGTGACAATTATTACTAGTAATCGTGAATCAGTCTTAGTGCAAACACATCATCCACGTACGTGACTACCATCTGAGTCAAGACGATTCATACTACTGTTTACTTTAAATTACATATGAATGAATTTAAGACTGTTAAAAAATCTCATCCCGCTTTCGATTCACATTTGCACCAAAAACACTTCTTTGTCATAAATTATTACTTTTAATATAAATTACATTGATTACTTTTTGATTAGTGGTGCTGTTACTATAGCATCGGAATAGAGACATTGTGTCTTTCCGTCTTTAAGTTAAAAACATCAAATTCAGGCCTGTATTCACAAAAGAAATACGTAGAACTCACGAAACACTTCACGTTTCGCATCCACTTCTAGCGTAATCTTAGGTCCAAATATAGATGAAAGAAGTATAATAGTAACACGGAAGAAATGGATAAGTGTTATTCGAAATCCGACGCCACGTCGGGCATCGTTCTCCACAGAACACATCACAACACCTTTGCTATTTCTTCCTTAATACAAAAAAATTACATTAAAAAGAATGATTAGTTCTCAACAGTGCTGGTAATGGAGAAACGCGAAATTGGCCGGCATTTATTGTATTCGTATTATATTGGTGGTTTCAGTTGTAAGTTTGGTTGAGTTTGCGTTGGTTATTTTGCTTTCATTTAGCGGAGGGAAGGTGGGTCCTTTAATTAAGATAGATCATCGCAGACGCTACCATTTTTAACTGACTTCAAAAAGGAGGAGGTTCTCAATTCGACCTAAATGTTACTCGATAACTCGAAAACCCGTGGACCGATTTTCAAAATTTTTTTTTTAATCGAAAGGGTATAACTCGAAATTGGTCCCATTGGCACGAAACCAGGATCTGATGATGGAATCTTGGAGAAATCGAGGGAACTCTTCAAATTTTATATGGAGATGTAAGGCGTTTTCGGTAATTTGTTGATGAAGTCAAGATTTTACATTCAGTAAATAGAATACTTTTAAAATATTGCTAATTTGAAGTCGGTTTTTTTTTGTTTAAAATTATATGATATTTAATTCGTTTGCGATGGAGCAAAGGCATTTTATCTATAGGTATCACATTGAAAAGCTTTATTGCAGAGCAAAGCAGTGCTGAGTGGTCTGAGAGCCTATTTATTATAAACACTGTTTAAAATCGTCTTGAATCAGATAACCAGGTGCACAAAAGTACATTGCCAACGGAACCTACAGGTATTTATGTTGTCCTAACTACGCTAGTTTATTTTTAGATTTTACGCTAACTACCAAACTGATTAGTAAATTCTCGGTAATAAAGAAAGATCTTACGTCGAAATTACTCGTTGGTTCTGTAATTTGTAGACCTGGTAAACTTTAGAACGTGTTAAACGTAGTAATAAACCAAGCATTTGTATTGAAGTAACGTAGTGTTACTTTGCTATTATTAAGACGTACTTTTATTCAAGTATGTTCATCTCCATTAAATTATATTCTAATTTGTTAATACTTTAAGAACTGTAACATCGGCACAAAGAAAAACTGACCAAGTAAAATGTTAATAAAATAAAACATCAAAAATCACAGCAAACAACATTCAAAAAGATCATTAGGGTTATTTGAATCAAATCGAATCTTCAAGCTATACTTTCCTTCATCTTTTGCCACCTTTTCGATAGTGAAACCACAATAGGCACAGCTTTAGAAGGAAGTGAGCACATCAGAGGCTAGAACAGCGCCCGAAGCCGCAAGTACCTGGTCTATTAGGTCTTCCAGTCGGGCCCTCACGTGGAGCTCCCGCGGCGGTATGGGCAGCGGCGCCGAGTCCGCCGGAGACGAGGGTCTGGAGACAGAGGCCGCGGCGGCTGAGCACGCGGCCACGGCGGCGGATAGACGACTCTTTTCCGTTTGGAGGCGGTTGTGGAGAGCCTGAGAGAGAGACGCAGAGATAGGTTTGCTGCTTCCTTCAGCTATATGGTTTTATTCTGGAGTTCGTAAGCATGAGAGGCGTTTTGTGTGGGGTTCAACTCAAGGAAGGAGTGTTACAAGTTTGAAGGTTTTGTCTGCATTTGTCGGTATGGTATTAAAATGAAACAAATATTGAGCGTACTATAGTAAAATTCTTTGGCTTTGGCAGCAATTCGTGTATGTAAGAAATTGATATCTAAACAATGAGACAATATTGTGTATTTGTGATCGGTATTTATGTAGTGTCTTCTTAGTAATAGAAGAGTTTTCACACAAAAATGCTTTGTAAAAAAGAAAAAAAGTCACGAGCTTACCCTGGCCTTGTCCAGCAAGTCGCGTCCATGCGATAGTCCATCGACAGGAACGTCAAGCTCTGTAATAGCCGGCTCGCACTCGTCCAAGTTGTTGAGGATGCTCTCCAAGGTGTCTTCATACTCCTTGAACTTCGCAAGTCCTTCTCTGAGGCGACGTTCGATTTGCAGCGCAGTAGCTAATAGACTCTTGTGGCTGTCATTGACGTTCTTCAATTGTTTTCCAACAGTGTCACGAATTGAAGGCGTGGAGGCTTCGTACCGCTCGATCTGAGCTCGGCCCTTGCCTTCCAAATCGTCCAGGGTAGACCGATACTTCTGAATATCATCCAGCAATACGGCGTGTTGAGCCAACTGCTCTTCAGTCTGCTCCCTATTCGAGATGTACAAAGAATTGTGTGCCATCAGTTGGAACGAAATCTGTAGCAGCCATTTCTCAGTGTCCTGCAACGATTGATGGTACTGATTGTAATCCTTGATTTCGGATTCCAGTTCAGCTTTCTTTGCTGCACATTTGGCTTTCAAAGCGTTGCACTTCTTCTCGATTTCAGTTACAGACTCTTTAGCGGCAGGCTTCTTCGCCCAACTGCTGAGTTCAGCCGCCTCACTCTTAAGCCTCTCAAGCTCAGGCTTCTTGTTCTTGATTTCGTCCTCAATGTGCTTGTATTTTTCCAACAGCGTCTTCATTTCACCAAGTTCACCGCCGGTGGGTGGTACTTTATCCAGGTTTTGCTGAGTATCGTTTATCCATTGGTTCATCTTGTTCTTCGAGTCTTCAAAGTCCTCCCATTTGCCAATAGCCGCCTTGAGTTGAGCGGTAATAGAATTCAGGTCTATCTTCAATTGGTCCCAACTTTCTTGCAAAACTTTGACGTCATTGCGAAGTCCGTCCTGTTCTTCGGGCGGGGTGTTGTTGAGCGCTTTCTTGAAGGCTTCTTGTAGAACTACTAGGAGATGATGACCCTCAGTCATGCGGTTGCTGACCAGCTTGACTGTTTCTAGTTTATCTTTGGTGGCATCGATGTCACCAACTCCGATGGAATCGTGGACGGTTCCGTGCGCAGTTTCCAACCACTGTTGCAGATCATTCTTAGCTTTAATGAATTCCGTATGATCGGAAAGGTTCTTTTCACCATTAGAAACCAAGCTCTGTATCTTGGTTAGCAGAGTTGTGTATTCCGTTTGGAGATTGACTGTCTTGTCGCGAACCCAAGCGCATGCACTTAGTTCCATCAAATTTTCACATCTATCGTTCAGTTCTTCCAGAACATGTTTATTTCCAAGAGCTTCTGCTAGCAGTTCCTGTAACAATACAAATCAATTAAGCAAACGAAATCGTGCTCTGAGACAGTCTATAAATCGTAATCTGTTCAAATTTTGCGTAAATCAATCATGAAGCAAAGAAATACCGTGTGAAATATATAATACTTACTCGGCATTTGTCAAGATGTTCAGGCGTGATCTTGTCAACCTTCTGCACCGACTTGAGTTTGTTGTCAAACTCATTGACCCACTTGCTCATCTTGTTCGACGTCTCCAAGAAGTCCGACCATGCAGACAGACACTTCTCCAGCAGCTTCTTAGTGTCCTTGCAAATCTGCTGCAGATTCTCCCATTCAATCTTTAGCTGTTTAATTTCCTGGTTGATATTGTCTTTGCCCTCGTTGCCAGTTGTTTTTAGAACAGCGTTGCTGAGTTCCACTGCTTTCTTCAGCAAAGCTTCTCCTTTAGGTAAAGATTCTATTATCTTGTTCACATTCTGCAGTTTCTTCTGTACTTCTTCCTTTTCGCCATGGGAGTCAGAGCATTGTTGGATCTCCATTTTGCAGTTGCGTATCCAGTCGTAGAAGTTGTCGTATGACTCCTTGTATTGGATGTGGGAGTTGACGTAATCGTCCAGTTTCTACAAAGAAAAATATAAAAGGGTTAATCGATTTTCAAACATAATGCTATTGAGTCAATATTACAGTTTTTTTTACAGTGCTATCATCAATATTACAATGCCCTCTAAAAGCCCACATTTATGAATGCGAAATCGACAACAGCTGATTGGAAAACGTTTAAAGTCTACGCAACATGAGCCAGAACGGCTCACGATTCGACTCAAATCTTTTTACGCCCCGAATTGCCAACACCCCTTGTTGGCATTTATGTTACTAGGGTATCTTTTGATGAAAAAAAGAATATACTAATTTCCTTTTTTAGTTTTATGTTAATCACATGACTTATCGATTCTGTAATTAGTTCAAAAAACATATGACTTACGGAAATCATATCATTGACAGTCTTTCTTATATCTTCATAGCGCTTCAGCGTATCATCTATTTCCTTGGACTTGAGCGAAGCATCTTCTTGCAGCTTCTCCTTCAGTCTTTTGACTAAATCGCTATGGGATTCAATGTCCCGGTTGAACGTCTTGAACTTCTCGAGTTTGGCTTTCTTCTCGGACAAGTCGTTCAGGAGCGAGTCGTCCGACTGAATCTTCTGATCGATGTCGTCCAACCACTCTACCAGGAGCTTGTGGATCTGAAATGGAGACGCAATTATATTTATGACTATGATTATCTTAAATTATCGCTTGGGTGGTGTCGGGTTAGAATAACCCGCTGCTCTTCCATGGATGTTGTAAGAGGCGACTAATGAAATAGGTTAAGGTATGCTTTAGGCGACAGGCTAGCAATTTGTTACTATTATACCTCTTTCATAAATGTTTCAACCTATGGTTTTGACTAGGTAACGTTTCGTGTGCTCTGCCTTCCCCATTTGGGAATACAGTCGTTATGTATGCCTACCTTTAAGAAACTACATTACCTTTAAGAAACTCTGATCAATAGGTAATTACGTCCATACAGAGACAGGACTTCAAAAGATTATTTTTATCATAAATGAAACCAATGTTCCCCCTTAAATTTAAATCACTTAAAACCAAAGAGACCAATTTAAATCAACCATAAATATTGCAACATTCTAATTAATATCGTCTATTACAACAACGAACCTTAGAAATATCATCGAACTGTGAAGCTCTGCTCGTCAGCTTGTTCCTCACGTCTTGCAAGTCAGCGATCAGCTTATCAAACTCCTGCTTCAAATTGTCCGTGTCCTCTTGGATCTTGGCAGCTCCAGCCTGCTCAGTATTCATGATGACCTTCTCCTTCAGCTCCAAGAGATAATGCAGTTTGTTCTGACCCTGTTCAAGGGATTGGCGGAGAAGTTTGACGGTGTTAAGTTTGCTGTTGACCTCTTGTAACGTGTGTGGGATCTCAGCGCACTGGTTGAGCTTCTCTCGCGTCCTGTCCATCCAGTCTTGGCATTCGCCGTAGAGCGCGTTGTGTTGTTGATGTTCCTGAGAAATTATATTATATCGTCACAAAAGTCACAAATGAGCCGTTTGAAGCTGTATCCATAGATTGTGGTGTTAGCTACAATAAATCGAAAATAATTAAAAAAGATTTGAAACGGCACATAAGGTAATCTAGGTATAAAGACGTGAGTGTATCCGTATTATTACACTACAATGAGTCTTACGGATATACATATTATATCCACACACAGCACTAGCAGATACTAAGAGCGGCCTGAGTGGCTGATAATTCTGTGTGTCTCATTATCCCCTAAAGTGTAGAGATCTGAATAGTTTTCACTATTGGGCGGAATTATCGGGTGACTAAAACTCTACTTTCTTCGAAGTCTTAACAGTGTAATTCATCCTCTTCAGTGCTTTAGTACGTTTTTGAATTAAAACTTTTAAAAAAATTTGGTTACCTGGTAATGCACTTCAAGCCGCTTCATGACCTCCTTGGCCAGCGACAGCAGCGCGTTGTACTTGGTGGTGAGCTGCGTGATGCCGTTGGAGACCCTCGTGTCGGAGCAAGTCTCCAGAAGCGTCTGCGCGCGCACGTTCAGCTTGTCCAGCTCCGTTTGCCAGTCGAACAGCGTTTGGAGATGACCCTGGTGATGAGACAAGACAGTGAACAGATTGAACTATCTAGATTCTAGAAGGTAAATGCACACCACAAATGGTACAAACTACAACAATGAGAGTACAGTTTATTGCCCCTTTCTACCCATTCAAAGTTTCAGTGGCAAAGATCCATTTGGAGATAGTTTGTTACTTTTTTTGTAACCTATCAATTATTTGTTTTTGTACAATAAAGAGTTAATACACGGACAACATGCTGTAACATATTATTATACAATTTAATTTAGTTTCTTAAAAAACTAAGAAAGCTGAGGACTTTGCAACAACTACTCGCCAATATCCTCTTTTAAGTTCAAAGGCTATTTACTGCTAAATGCTTACCTGGAACTCCTCAAGGACCACTTTCTTCTGCTCCAAGCTGTTCTGTAGTTTGTTGAATGATTGCACTAATTTCTCAGTCTTCGACAACCAGTCTAAGGCTTCCTTGTATTGCTCTTCGTATTCCGTCCATTTTACGATACCTCCCTCTATCAATGCTTTAGTGTTGTTTAGCTGTTCACTGTAAATTAAAATAATTAAGTTAAGTTAAGACGCAAATAATAGAAAGTTTTACAATTATTTTTTATAGGTCAAGATTGTTGAGTAATACTTACACGTAGGTATCGTATTCTTCCTGCATAAGTGCCACTTCTTCTTCAATTTCTTCTCTGTCTTCATCATCAGCGAGGCCGCAGGATATTTCACCCTGTTCCAAAGCCTTTTGAAGCTTGGCTTGGCCCTCGGGCAGCTCGCTTTCCAACACTTTCAGTTGTGATATCTTACTACTTAGCGATTCCTTGTCTCCGGTCGCATCGGAACACTTTCCTAACCTTTCTTTGGCAGTTCTTATCCATTGAACGAAGTCTGAGCCAGCGTCGATAAACGCTTGATGTTGTTCCACAGTTTCTCTCTGTTTCTCATACAAATCCTTAGCTTGTTTGGATAGCGTTTCGTATTTACTGGTTATCTCAGACGCCGGAGCTTGTTGCATAAGTTCTGAAGCCTTAGAAGTTACAGACTGAATCATGGGTTCAAACGAAACGATATCTTGAACAATATTGTTTGTTTGACGGAGTGTGGCTTTTCTTTCGCCGATGCTGAGTCCAGCGGTGAGACCGGCAAGCCGGTCTTGGCCCTTCTTGGACTTGGCGACCTTCTGCTCGCACACTTCTTGTAATTTTGCTTCCCTATCGGAAATCCATTGTTGGAGCTGGGAGTAGCTGGAACTGTAGTCGGCCCATTGGAGCATAGCGGTCTCAAGGTGGACTTTGGCTGTGGTCATCTTTTTCACAAGGCGATCCCATTCGTTTTGCAGTTCTTTGAGTTGCGTGTTGATCTTGTCTTTACCATCAGACCTGGTGTTTCTTAAGACCTTTTCTCCACTGTTGACAGTGGCGTGTACTAGATTCTGACCTTCTTCTCTTCGTTTCAAGAGATCTTCGATTTGTTCTAAACGTTTCTGTAGAGCTTCCTTGCTGCTGTTGCTGCCGGCATCGCTGCCGCTGCGTGTGATTTCCCACGCATCATCAATCCACTTCTTGGTTTTCACGTAATTATCATCATAGGTTTGATGTTGCTCATAGTTTGTTTCCACCTTCTTAAGTACATCATTAGCCATATTCACCAGTACTTGGTACCTTGAATTAAGATGTCTCAATTGGTTGTTGACGTACGTGTCCAAGTGGGATGACAACAGCCCAGCAGCAGAAGCATTGAACTTGTCGATATCAACTTTTCCTTTGTTAAGTTGATCTACAATCTCTTTCACTTCATTGACTTGTGCGCCCTTTTCTTTGGCTGTTCCAAGCAGGGCAAGTTTTTGATTTTTGATGTGGATTTCTTTTTGTTGCAGCCAGTCAGAAAGTCTCTCGTATTCATCTTTGTAGTCACGCCACTGACTGACAGTCTCTTCGAGCTGGTTTTTCTGTCGTTTGATTTCATTGAACAGATCGTCAAAGCTTTCTTTCAAAGCTTTCATTTCATTTTTGATAACCACTTGTCCTTCAGGAGAGGTGCTGGCTAACAATACTTCTCCTGTATGTTGCAAATGCTCCAATAGTAATTCTCCTTGAGCTTGTTTGTTTATAAGGGCGTCAAGAGGTGCTACTGAGTTCTCGATTGCTAACTTATCGCTTAAAGGCTTAGATTTCAAAGATGGAACCTTTTCTCTAGCTCTGCTGAGCCATTGAATAAGTTCATCATGAGCTTCCTTATACAATCTGTGATCTTTGTAGTGCTCTTCTCTATCCGCAAGCAGTTTCTTAATTTTATCGTAAAGGGAATCAAATTTGTTTAGCGTTTCTTGAGCCTTAGAAGCAACTTGGTTTTGCTGGCCACTGGCAAGCATCTCAGCTGCCTTGGCTTTCAGAGTGTCTACCTCTAGACGATCGCAACGAGCTTTTTCTTCAACTTCCTTGAGTTTTTCGAGTTGAGCTCGTTTGTCGGACATAGACGACTCGTATGGGGTCAGTTCAGTGAGCATATTTTCCATCCAAGCATTGCTCTTTTCTATCAGTTGGATTTGCTCCAAGAACCCGGCCCATTTTGTGACGGAGTCGTCTAAGATAGTCTTCGTTTCGATCATTCTAGATAAGAGAGCAGACCACTGCTCCTGTAACGCTACCAAGGAGTTGTTAATAGCGTCATGACCAGCTGGAGCTGTATTAGCCATTACATTTTGAGCCAGCTCGACCAAGGATTGCACCTTCGTGAAGCCTTCATCCTTAGCAAGCAGCAGGTTTTGAATCAATACCAGTTTAGTTTCTAAATCATCTTGAGAGCAAGAGCTCAAATCAGCACAGAAATCCAACTTGTCTCTGAGCTCCTCGATCCATTGTGAGCATTCTGTGACATTGCTAGTGAACTCTTGGTGAGTTTTGACATACTGCTGCCATCTGTTGGTGAGGTCTTTAACTTTCTGCGATAATGTTTGGTATTTCACAGAGAGATCCGATATCTGAGAACCACGAGGTCCAAGCACACCTGTGTACAGATTCTGCGCTTTTTCAGTGATGTTGTCAATCTCAAGCTCCTTAGCTCGGACTTCGCCTTGTAACTCTTGGAACTTCTTGAATTGTTCCTGCTTTTCGGCTAATGTAGCTTTAAGATCCACGGCATGTATTTGAGTATCGGTATTCCTTATCCAAGCAAGACATTGATCCTTCATGTTTTCGTATTCGTTCCATTGCTGTATCTTATTCTCCAATGAATCGATAGTCTTCGAAATGAAAGACACCAGACCCTCCCATTCTTGATGTGAGGCGTCTATTTGATTCCTGATGTTTGCTTGGCCTCCACTAATAGTTCCTGGCAACACCTTCTCACCCAAGCTGCGGATTTTGTCAATGCGGCTCTTTTCTTCAGGCAAAGTATGCTGTAGAGATTTCAGCTTCTCACAGTTGCTGCTTAAAGCTACTCGTTCCAGATTGACGTCACCCCATAGTTGGGCCGTATTATGGGTAGCTTCTACCCATTCTTGCAAATCCATTACAGCTTTAGTATACTGTTGGTGGTTGTTAACAATCGCTTCATACTGCTCAACGAAAGATTTAGCTCTGGCTAAAATAGCGTTATGTCTTTGCTGAAGGAGATCAATTTCTTTCGTTATTTCTTTGGTGACGTCAGGTAAACTCTGTGCTCTGGCTTCCAAGTTAACAATGTCCTGCTGGTGAGTTATAGCATCTTGAAGAGAAGTACGGTAAACATTAAGTTGGTTACGTTTTTCGTCCAACGTTGCTTTTAGCTCGATTTCTTTTGGCAGATTCTTTTCTGCTGCGCTGAGCCATTGTTGAACCGTCTTGAGATTATCCTCAAACGATGACCACTTGTTCAGTTCTGAGTCAAGGTCGCGCTCAGCTTTAGTGATGCTATCATACAAATTATCAAGCGCTTGTTGAATGTCTTGGAGCTGTTGTTCAATCAACTCTTTGCCTTCGGGTGATGTAGAAGGATACAACTTCTCACCTAATTCGAATGTGTTGTTTACGAGAAGTGTCGCGTTGCGGCGTTGGCTCAATAAGTCATTGAGGCTTTCACGCTTAGCTTTGATACCCTCGGGAGTGTTAGATAAGTTCTTATTGCATTCTTCAAACTTATATTGAGCTGCCTTTATCCAATCAGTACACTGATTATACTTCTCTTGGTAAGCATTATGATCGTTAACGGCTTGCTCGCATTTTTTAACCAGTTCCTTAGCAGTGGACTGAACTGATTGGAATCTAGACGTCATTTGTTGCAAGTTCATAGTGATTCTAGTATCGTTACAGTTCTCGATCAAGTCACTGAATTCATCACTCAGTTTGTCAACATCATTCTCGGTCTTCTTAAGATTTGCCAAAATAGCCTGGAAACAAATAAAACTTTTAGCATATTATCACTTCTAATTACATGCTTTAGAGAATTATACTAATACTACAACAACTACCATTAGTACCGTATAACTGTTAGAGATAAATAATAATAATAACAAATTTAATACAGGCGTGTTGTCAGACATATGCACCGATACCACAGCCTCTAATAATTAGTAAGTTGTAGTAAAACACCGATTTCACCAATAAGTGCAGGTTTTAACTGAATCGATAGGTGAATCTCATCCATAAGCAGTCTTACACATAGGACATCTTTTGGACAATTCAGTTCAAACGAAGCACCGTTAAAATAAAAGTAGACAAATAGAGTAGTGACTACGTCAGTCTTTATAGTCGAGTGACGGTAACCCTTGTTAGACTGTGAAGTTAGATCTACTGAAAATTAGGCTATATTATCCTACAGTGCTGTAATTCATCTCCAATTCTTACTTGGTCCAACGCTTCGCCCAAAGTAATGACGGCGCTCAAATCATTTTCGTGATTATCAATCACTCTACATAAGTCCTGTTCAAAATTTAACATTATAATCAAATCAACACGCTTTTGTACATATTTACAAGTAGAATATTAAATCTCACCTGGTATTTGTTGAGCTGGTCCACCTTCTCATCCAAGGTTGCCTTCGGGGAGTAAGTCTTGAGGCTCATCTCGGTGTCACTGAGCCAGTGCTGCAGACGGTCATTGGCGCTATCAAATTCGATCCACTGCTGGATTTTCTCTTCAATACCTCGCTTCACGTCATGGACGGTGGCAGTGAACTTTTCCAAATCAGCCCTGAGCAACGCCAATTCCCTAGACATGCCTTCTTTCCCCCTAGGCGACAATTTTGCGCCGTTATTCTCAATCAAGTCTTGCAGGATCTTCAGTTTATTATTGCCAGTCGGAATAGCATCTAACAATTCCTGTATTTTATTCAATTTGCTTTGGAGTGCTGCTTTGTTGCCAGTAAAATCTGACAGCAGATGAAGTCGATCCCACAAATGTTTCTGATAGTCTTGCAGTGATTTTTGTTGGTCGGCAAATTGCTGGTAAACTTCGAAATTGCTTTCGTGTTTATCGATAATTACCGTTAGCCTGCTTGTTAAAGCATTGTATCGATCCCAGACAGATTTAATGATGCCAGCCATTTCATCACTTTCACCTTTTCCGGAATGCAAAGTAGCAGCTACACTCTTTGCCTTCTCTGTCACTGTTTCTATTACCCTCTTGTGAGAATAGATTTCTTGAAGCAGGGTCTTGTTCTTCAGTAATTTAGATTTTATTTCTTGAGCCGAATTCAAAACTGCTTTCTCTTCTCCATCAACGATCTTCTCTTTCTCGTCAAGCCATGACAGAGTTTGTTGTAACACGTCTTGATAGCTTGACCATTGAAGAGTCTGAGACTCGTATTCCTTTTGTTGTTGTAAAATGGTATCGTTTAATTTATCCCATCGTTCTCTCAGAGCTCTGATTTCAGAACGGATGGTTTCTCTACCATTGGCAGCTGTTTCTGGGAGAACTTTGTCACCCGCACTTGATAGAATACCAATCTTGTGTTCTCCATTGTCTCTCTCTAGTAAGAAAACTTGCAGCTTATTGCCTTTGCTCTCAATGGTAAGCTTGTCTTCTTTAGTGACCATCTGTGATAGCTGCTCTTCTAATGGTCTCAACCAGGCATCAAATTCATTATGCAAGTGAACGTATTTTTTATGGTCTGCTACTAATTCTGTCCAGTGGTTAACGATTTCCTTCGAAATGACATGCAATTGTTGATAACGGCTGCTAACTTGAGTGACAAGAGGTTTGAGGCGCTCCACCCCACTTAGTTGTATAAGACTATGAGAGTCATCTACAAAAGCGTCGATTTCTTTTTCTTTAGCATTGATGCTGTTACGCAAATCAACGCATCTTTGCAGCTGACCTTCCTTCTCTTGTAAAGATGAGCACAAACTTTGATCTCGACATTGGGATTCCTTGTCTTTAAGCCACTCGGTGATAGACTCAATTGAGGAGTCAAACTTATTCCAAATGTCCAGCGTATGCTTCAACTTCTGCTCTGAAGCTTCAATACTATCAACTGAATTACGTAGTTGGTCAAGCAAATTGTCGATTTCGGCTTTAATGGCTGCGTTTCCAGGCTCTGAGGTACTCTTGCTGACTGAAGTGAAAACATTTCTGATTTCATCAAGTTTCTTCGAACCAATGTTTTCGATGTCTTTCAAAGCAACGGCGGAATGTAATTTTCTAGTGATTTCTGGTTTTTCACCGGTAGCATTTTCAATGTCGAGTAATTTCTCAGACTGAGATCCTAACCATTCTTTGTATTGCTGGATTAAACGAACCAAATCCTCGTGTCGCTTCACACAATCTTCCAGGTTGTCTTGGAGATTTTGAGACTTTGTGACGATGTTTTGGAATAATTGCTTGATTGATTGCAGGTAGACGTTCAGGGACGCATCGTGGGTCTGATCGACTAATTGCTGGGCCTTGTCGCACACAGATTCCACGAGCTGCTGATGAGTCATGATCTCTTGGTGCATGATCTTGTGGTTCTGCAGCTGCGCCTTCTTCTCTTCTAGCGAGGCTTTCAATTCTGTGTGACGTTGCATTGCTTTCTCGACATCTTTCAGCCACTTTGTTAGTTGCTCCTGAGCAAGGGAGAAGTCAGAGAATTGTAACAGGCACTGGTCTAATTTGTTAACAGTTTCTTGGAAACTGTCACCAAAGCTGTCCCACAGCGTTCTGATTTTACGAATCTTCTGACGGATCACTTCTCGCCCGTCAGGGCTAGTATGTGTGTAAAGCTTTTCTCCCAGGCTCAAGAACTCTTCAAAAGCAGGTGTCTTTTTGGTCCTCGTTTCATAAAGCTCCTTCGCTTTGTTTTGTTTCTCTTGAAGAACAGCGTAATCTCCAACTATTTCGTTGAGATCTTGCAGTTCACCGAGCATACCCATTAGCCAGTTCTCCATATCATTGTAATCATTCTCGAATTCTTTGTGCTCTGAAACAAAGACCTCGTACTTGGAAATCGTTTCACTGACGAGATTCTTGAGTGTGTGGTATCTTGTGGCTAATTTTGATGTCTTTGTGGAGATATCCGACTCGCTCGCAACGTTTTGCGTGCTGCTTGATCTAGCTAAAGCAGAGAAGTCACCACTCCTTGATTCTAGCTCATGCTGCATCTCTTTCACTTTGTGAAGGTGAGCAATTTTGGCTTCTAGCGTGCTTTTCAGGCTTTGGTCCCTTAGTTGGTTTTCTTTCACCTTTAGCCACTCTTCTAGATCGTCTAAAGCCTTTTGGCTTTCATTCCATTGCTTTAATGTTTCTTTCAGTTTTTCATCTTGGGCTTTGCATTGCGAAGTGAACTGATTCCAGGTTGCGGTCAACTGTTCATATTCACTGATAAGTATAGGATGCCCATTAGAACTAGTGGACTTGAGCACGGATGTCAAGTTAGATTTCAATCCGTCTAAATCGTCTTCGACGGTTTGTGCTTTCGATGTTACTTTCTCTATAGCAGCAAGCTTTGCGTCCACGTCATCTTTCTGGGATACTACTCCGTAATTCAGCATACTGTTTTCAGCAACAATATGGTTAAGACGATCACGGGTGTCCTCAAACATTTGGACGTATTTTTCATGTTCGGCAACATGTGCCTCACAAACATTGATTCTATCTTGCAATTCCTTAGCCATGTTTCTATACCTATCAATGGTTTTGGACAAACTCTTTTCAGCTTCATCGTCAGGCATGAGTTTGATCTTTTCTGTCAATTGTGTTAGCATCGATTGATGCAATTCTACTTCTTGATGCAGAATCTTATTAGCATGTAGTTGCGCCTTTTTCTCCGGCAGCGTTGCACATAGTTTTGATTCTCCGAGTTCTTTTTCTTTGTCACTGATCCATTTTTGTACTTGATTGAAGGTATCATCGAACGACGATCTCTTATTAATAGTAGTTTCAATATCCTTTATGACATTGTTCAATGAATCGACCGAATCTTCGAAATAGTCCCTAAGCGCTCTGAGCTCGTTCCTGACTACTTCGCGGTCTTCTGGCGTAATTCCACTGAATAGTGATTCACCAGATTCAATAGCATTATTTAGAAGCTTCTGTCCAATGTCCTTATTCTCATTCAGCCTTTTCACTTGTTCTAAGTCAGTCGGCGTTGGTTTAGCGTGCTTGCTCATCGCTGACAAATCTTGGATCCTACCATTGGCATCTTGAAGCCAGTTTTTGAATTCAGCAATAGATTTATTATATTTACCCTTGTTGTCTTTCAAGTCTTTAAGTCTGATGAGATGGTTATCCATAAACTTAGAGACAGTCTGGTATCTGGTTACCAAATGGTTAATGTATTGCAATACACGCGAGTCTGGATTCTGAGCTTGAATATTCTCGCCTATAACAGTAAGCTTGTTTACTTTATCGCCATAGTCCTTGATTTCTCTGTTCAATGCTTCAATGTCTGAAATTTTACTGTCTATTTCATCTAGAGTAAGAAGGTTAGCGGCTTCTTGTCTCACTCTATTTTCTTTTTCTTTGAGCCACTCTGATACATCCTCCAGTAGAGTTTCGTATTCTTGCCATGCCTCAATGTTTTCTCTAAGTTTGCTCTTAATTTGGTCATAGTTTGACGTTAGAACATCGAGGTTCTTCCTTGCTTTTTCGGTTTGTTGAGCAGCTTCTTGAGCACAAGCCGGTTCAGCAACAACGTGGAGAATGTCGCAGGCTTCTTTCAATTCTTTTACTTTAGCTGTACAATCGACCAGGCCATTTTCAACATCTAAGAGGGCAGCGTTCTTCACTTCTAAATTGTATTTGTCACTGGCAGCATCAGGCATGCACCATCTGGTTTTGTCGTCAAGAATTTTGAGATTTCTATTAAACATAGCCAACTTATCAGTAAAGAGTTTCTGCAAGAAGGTCAACAGCGTCGTCTCTGTTTTGTTAGCGTGTATGACTACGCTTTCGAATCTCTTTTGTAACCCGCTCAGCTCTTTGGGTACAAGAGACTCATAAAATCCTGGATAATTCGCGTTCATTTCAGACACGTTTTGCGATAGATTATCAATTTCATCATTAAGTTCCTGCAGTTTGGCTTTGCAAGACTGACATTTCTTTAGACGATCCAGGATTTTTGCATTGTCTCCTGTCATATCATCACATTGAATTATATCATCTCTTATTTTGCTGACGCTGTCAGATAAGCGCTTGATAGTGTCCTTAAGCTTATTTTCTTTCGTTTCCAGGGACGACACGGCACCTTCAAGGTTATCAGCTAATGTTTGAAGGGCTTCGAACTCATTGTCCAAATATTCAATTATTGACGAAACCTGGCCAATTGGAATGTTCTTGTTGAGATTCGTTATTTGCTCGCATTTAGCTTTGATGCTGTTCTTCAAGCCCAAATATATGGGCAATTCCTCCTTGTACTTGGTAAGATGACTCTGACCGAATCTGATTTCCAAATTGTCGCTAGCATTCGCCAAGTTCTGGCCAGTTTCGCTCAACCAGGTAATGACTTGATTCTTAGTGTCATCGATCTGTCTCCAAACAATCAATTGAGATTCCAAATCTTGGATGCGCTTTATTATGGCATCATTGGCTTTCTCCCATTGAGTTTGAGAGTTCAAGAACGCTTCTTCTAGAGGGCTTGTGTCAAATCCTCCTAACGTTGATGCTTGTTTGAGGATTGATTGTTTTATGAGATCCATTTGATCTAACAAGCCCTTGGAACGCTTTAGTATTTCATATGCCTTTTTAGCTTTGTCTAAAGCGTGAGCTGTTTGAACGTAGTCCTGAGGAGCGTCTTTGCACTCTCCGTGAAGCTGCTCCGCTCTAGACATTTCCCGGTCAAAAGCAATAGTAAAGTTCTTCAACTCTTGAAGAGTAGACGACAGCAAAATATACTTGTTTTTCGAATCACGCATCGCGTTAACGATTTGGTCCCAATTATTATCAGCTGCTGATAAAGCGTTCTGAATGGTCCCCATGTTAGGTTGATCTTCCCTCATTAGGTGAAGACCTTCTTCTCTGAGTTCCTTTCTCACTGATTGCTTTTCTCTAAGATCAGCATCTAATTTATCAAGTTCCTCGGTCATATCTTGAATGGAGGCTTCAGTTAGCGGTACAGGCTTTTGTGCCATGTCATTCAAAACAGACTGTACGTTGTGAAGAACTTCAGCCAAAGCATTGTGTTGAATATTGAATTTGTCCCATCTAGCACCTACTTTTTGTACTAGATCTCTCTTAGTGGTTACTTGGTTGAGCAAAGCTTCTGCTTTCGTTTCGATTTCTCTCACAAGACTTGTAGGCGAAATTATTCTGCCTGAATTCTGATCAGTTACTTTAACTCTTGAAGGTCCATCTAATAGCGCAACGTTGCTCTTCCATTCCGGTATTTTGGTAATAACATTGACTAGTTCTTGGCGCAATACCTCATAGCTCTCTGGTGTGAGCTTAGGTCCGTCGATTTGGTATTGAATGTGGCCTAATTGTTGCTTGTTATCTTCATACCAATTCAAGAGATCAGACCATTTTTGTAGCACACCTTTATTTTGTTGGATGTTGTTCTCAATTATTTGATAATGTTCAGCAATATTGGAGTAGGTGTCACTAAGTGACCGAGATTCATCAGGATGTGATGCAAGAGTCATGGTCTTAATCTCGTTGTAAATGTCGGAGAATTCAGGTGCTTTTCCCGCGTGTTCTTGAAGCAACACATGCATGGACTGTAGCGCAGGTTCAACTTTGTCTGCTGCTATCTGGTCGTAACTCTCTGTCTTTCTTCTGAAGTCAGTTATCCAGTTGTCGAATGTGTGCAACTTTGTCATGAACTCTTGTCGGATGATTATTTTGTCGGACAGTTCATTGACTCGGCCTCGGACTGTCTCGGCGAGGTCGTTGGTGCGCTGTTTGATGTTTGCTACGTTGTTTTTCAGTAACGCAGCGCCTTCCGGTTGTATGCTGTGGCAGATATTGTCACAAGTCTGAGACAAACTGATGATCTTCGCTTGTTGCTGGGAAATTTCATTTCCAAAGGACTTGAGTTTGTTTAACTCACGGTCTAATTTCTCGACTTGCGGGGAATCGATAGTAACGCTGCGACTGCTGATTAGCTTCTCGCCATTTTCTATCCAAGTCTCAAGTTTCTGGGCTTCTCGTTCAAAGTTCTCCCAGTTAGTTACTAGTTTATCGAGTTTGTTGTTCCATTGATCAGCTTGGTCGTGAATAACTGCCCATCTCGAATGGATAGCGTCTACTTCGTCAGGCGCGCTTGTTTTGCCTGACAGCTGATGGCTCACGCTTGACAGAATCTGCAGATTCATCAGCTGCTTATCACAGTCAGTCAGCAAAGCTTTAGATTGTTGCTGCATTTGTTGCGCCTCAGCTAATGTAGATGGCTTAGGAACGCTGCCCAGTTTCATTTCTGCTTCTTCAATCCACGGTTTAATCTCAACTACTCCTTTCTGGTACTTTTGCCAGCTAGCCAAATCATGTTCGACAACTTTAGTTTGATGTTCCGTAGACCTTTGAAGATCTGCCATCATCTTTTCTAACAGAGCAACTTCTCCTTTAAGTCTATTCGCGTCTTGCACTTTATGTTCTACGGCTAATTTTGTGCCTTGTTCGGCGACACCTTTGATAACGTCAAGTTTTTCAGCAATAACCTTTTGAAGAGCTTGCGATTTGATCACACGCTCTTCAGGAGTAATATTCTCTGATCTGATTTGAGAAATGAGAACTGGGCTTTCTTTCTTAATCCATTCACGGACATGTTCCAGTTTGTGTTCAACCTTCACCCATTCTTCGTTGAACTTCTCCAGATGTTCAACTTTGGTTTGAACCTCATCTTGTACTCTGTCTAATTTCCTGCCGATGTTTTCCAGATCTTTCTCAATCACTGGCTTGGGTTTGTTGGCAGTCAGGGTCTGCAGTTCAGCATAAGCGTGCTGCAATTGCGGCAGCTTCTCCGATTTGGCTTTCTCTATATCAGCGTTGAAAGTCTTCGTTTCTTGGAGTTCTCGCGCGATGTTTGTAACGCCCAACTCCAAGCCTGGGTGAGCCACGTAGCTCTCAATCCTATCAAGATCAGAAAGCAGTTCCTCCTTCTGATACTCATAGTTGGACCACACTTTCTGCGTATCGCGCAGTTTGTGGAGACGATCATTGGAAGTTTCGTAAGCAGTGTTCCAACCAGTTTCAAGGTTCCTCACGTCTTCTCTGACGAAGGCAGGCGCATTGGCGTCCTTGATGAGTTCCTTGCCGCGTTGCAGCATCGACATCACAGAAGGTCGTTGGCGGTCGAGCTTCTGTACTGCCGATTGCTGTTCAAGAACCAGCTGTTCAACGTGTTGCAAGGACTGCGGTTCCGGTTCCACCATCGCCTGTTCCTTAGCAGATTCGAGGATGCAGATGACTTCATGGACTTCACGACGGTAGGTGTAACACCTCGTGTAGGTTTCTGTCTTGATCATGGTGATCTCGATGGTCGGGATGAGATTCTTGTAGCGCGCGATGAGATTTTCGAGCTTCACTTGTTCTTCTTGAGCTTCGAGCTCGGGGCAGTGGTTGGTGAGCATGTCCAGAGTCTGGACTAACCACTTCATGTCTTCGCGTTTCCTGTCAGCTTCGCGGCAAATGTTCTAAATAGAAATAAAAAATACACATGAAATCTATGAACCACTTATTAATACATCCATATTTGCAAGACAATATTTACCATCAGTTCCTTCAACTGTTTAAAATGAGCAGCATGTGCAGAAAAATCAGAGAAATTATTTATCTGCATAATTCTGAAGATACGATTTTACAAAAATCTTCAATTCCAACCATTTACTTACCTGGAAAATGGTCTTCTCGCGTTCAAACGCCTCAGCAGAGTCCACCTCTCTCACAATGCTGTCCATAGTCTTATCCACATGGTCCATCCACCGTTCCATCTCCCGGAACTTCTCCCTGTAAGCGTCCCATTTAGCCGGGATCCTCTGGAGCTGTTGTCTAAAGTTTTCCACCCTATGGACGGTACTCTCCCATTGTTGCTCGCATCTCCGCAAAGCTTCTTCGAGGGAGCTGTCCTCGGTCTGTTGGGTGTAGCTGGTGGCTATCTTCTTCAGGTTTTGAAGGCAATGTTCCACTTGCATGACCTTCCCTTGGTTGCGGAAGTACTCCTCGTTTCTGATGAGGATACCATCAGCGTCATCGCTTTGGTTGTATGCCTGGACGAAACAGCCAAATTAGATGATGAATGAGATGATCGTTTTCATATTCGCAGTGTGTGCTATGTGACAAGTAAATACAGGTTGTAACAGACTCAAAAATTCATAAGTTATAGAACATGATTGTGAAGCTTCAGGTCCCGTGTTCGATTCCCAGTCGGTGCAGATGTTTGTATGATGAATACGAATGTTTGCTCTCGAGTCTAAGATGTTTATCTGTATACGTGTCCGTAGTCTAGTACCCCTAGAACAGCCATTAATTTGCCTGATTTGGGAATAGGCGACTGGTGTAAATTTGTCCACTAAGTACTGATATAATTTTTTTTATTTTATTTTACGGACTCAGGATACTCGGAAAACACACATGGCCTTTATCATTGCAACATTTATTGTACGTGTATGCCCGACGTAGTGGGTCTTTTTTCTTAGTATTTATATTTTCAATAACTTTGAGCTTAAACTTTTTAAGAAACCAAATATTTTTAATGCATATTAAATTTATCCAGTGAATTACCGCTTATCTGTTACACCCTGTAGATGTGTGGAAGAAGCAAATGGCACAAAATGATTTATGACGAGAACAAATGCGCACTGCATTTCAATCAGATAAATGTCGGTCCATTTTTAGCGATGGCAACGTCAAGACACTGATAGACAGGCAAATAGTATAATAGCGGTTTTATGAACTCGTTGGTAAAGTTCCCGCGTGGCAGCAAAGCCGTGAGTCTATTACAGCCCCTGGCGTCTAACTTGGCAAATTTTTAATAGTGCTGGTAAGTTCGCTCAGCGTTTTTTCTGTGGTAAAATGATGACTATAAGATGTCTATGTGCAGCCAGGCTAGTGATCCAGTCAAGCATAAAACCGTGATCTTACTGGCCTCTTTATCAGGGTCTTTTACGTAAGTAAGTAGGTATCAGTGCAAGACAACAAAGCCTCATTAAAAGTGAACCAACAAAACAATACAAACAAAATCCGGAATCCCTGTGCCGTGGGCCCAAAACCGACAAAATAAAACAGGACGAGACACAATAGTTATAGCAATAGACGATAGAAACATTTCAGCAGATGTGTCTCATTGTGACGTAATCATGTTTTTGTTTTGCAGAATTAGTTTGGTGTATTTGTAAATCTCTGTGAATTTTTGGTGTTTGAAATTTGTATTTAGTAGGTATCTTGATTTCAACAATTTTGTTGGGTATATTATTAGCAAAGCAGTTCCTTATGTGCTGTTTAAAGTGGATTGGTGTGGTTGTATCGTGACGTTAAGTGTTTTCCAGTTGGAACCAGTTTGAACCAGATTTTAATTAGAAAGAAACATTAAGAAACCAAAAAGGAACACAAACGAAGATCAAATCCCGTCTTTGAACACGTCACACCATAACCCACAAAACCCGGTTTAGAATTTTGCCCACCTCGGGATCATCTAAAGAGGACGCCACCTGCGAATAATGATTTCGTCAAAAAATAAATATCTACCCGCAGAAATAAAAGTCTAAAGCACAATTCACCTGCTTCTGTGCTAAACTTTCGGAGCAGTCTCCCATCGTAGTTTAACTTAACCATATCCACAGAACAGGTTGTAAAAATGACTATCAATACATGTATTGACTGCTTTATGTAGGTAACACTGACAAGACTATCGCATTAAACAAAAACTAGAAGTTAAACACTGGTAGTATGCGAATATGTTCATCTTTTGAAGCCTTTTAATTATATTGGGTTAAATTTAAAAAAAAAAGCACTTTCGTTTCCCTGCCTTTTGTGTTCTAAATCACTCCGATCAACGAATGTCGTCTTTAAAGTAGTCTACACGCCAAACGCCATAGTCTGAGAGCAATCGCTCGCCGAATGCGTACGACTACCGTGTTCTTTTCACTTTGTGTAATAATAATAACCACTTTAGTCTATATAGCCCTCGTGGTTCTGACCAAGAAAAACATAGAATTTCCAAATAGATTTTTTCGTCCAGCCCCTCACCTGTTCCTCGTAGACGATCTCCTTCTCGATATCCTTGATGCAGTGCGCAAAGACCGCCTCGTCCAGTCGGAACTCGAGCCGCATGAGGTGCGGCGGCGCGCGCGCCAGCAGCTCGCGCCAGCGTCTTTGAAGAGCCTCCACGGCGGACACCACTTGCGGCCGCTCCGCCGGGCTCACCAGCTGCAAGACAACCAGACTCAGTCACCATGAACGTAGTCCAGCAAAAAAACATTTTTGACGCCGATAGATCATTTTATTTCGAAGGGATATGCGAATTGCATCCTTTATGTCAACTATGTACCAGCTAGCCAACTAAACTTGCCCGCGACAATTAGTTTTCGCGGGACAATTCAACTACCCATTAACAGTTAGGCCTGTTGCAGATTTCCGCATTTACCAAGTCAATGCGGAGTTTATACAAATGCAGAGTTAAAAAATGCGTGCAGGAACAACCTTGCGGCGATGCGTGCTGCCTTCGTGCAATTACAATTTAGTGATTTCACTTTTAGTGGTGCAGGGTAAATTTACTTTGCTATTTAATAATATTTAGCTTAGGCTGAGATCTTCCGCAATATAAAATTGGACATCCTAAGTAATGAATTTACATTCATAAATATCAGACAGGTTAGGTAGACACGACAGAGCGTCACTTGCTTCCTGACATACTTCTCTCGCTTCACAAACATACACAGTAGATTTTTCAGGTGACACCCCATAAACATTAGCATTAAACTCTTACCTCAATAAGCTCCCGTCCAGACCGCACCAGCTCAGCCACAGCCCTCTCATCAGCGCCTTGGAAGAACCGCTTATGGAAGTCCACGGCTTGCTTGGAGTCAACCCTGGTATCGGCGAGGAGCGCTTCGGCCCTGGAGGCCCACTCTTCGACGGCGCGCTTCTTGCCTTCGAAGTCTTCCCACGCGCGGACCAGGCGTTGAAGCTCGGACTCGCGGCGGGTGGCTTCTGAGGACACGTGGGCGAACCTGCGGGAAACAGTCGTAAGTATAAGTATACGGTAGGTAGACAATACTAGTGTTTTTAATTTTGTTTTCATGATTGGATTGCCTTAGTAAGTAAAAATAGTCGCTACTTCTTTGCTATCCGGTATTTCATTCAGTTTAAAATTACAACTATGGTACAACAATGCATTCCAGTTGAATCTTTTACTCTTTTTTGTGGTTGGTCTGTGTTTAGAATGATTTTGGCACACTTTCAGAATTGAGCCTTTACTAAAAAAAAAAACCGGCCAAGTGCGAGTCGAACTCGCGCACGAAGGGTTCCGTACCAAAAACAGCAAAAAAAAACACGTTTTTTCTGTGGGAGCCCTCTTAATAATTATTATTGTTTTGATTTTAGTATTTGTTGTTATAGCGGCAACAGAAATACATCATCTGTGAAAATTTCAACTCTCTAGCTGTCACGGTTCGTGAGATACAGCCTGGTGACAGACGGACAAACAGACAGATAGCGAAGTCTCAGTAAGAGGGTCCCGTTTTTACCATTTGGGTACGGAACCTTAGGGTAAAAACTAGAATGGTTCTGGCACATTCTCCGAATTTTGAGCCTCCACTATTTTTTATGCAGACTTAAGAAACATTCCGGCATATTTTTAGAATTGAGCCTCGACTAAAACTGACCTTACTGACTTAAAACAGACTTTACTAGAACTGACCTGTCATTAATATGGGTCTAATATGGGCCTGAATACTCTGAATTAAAGGCTACATTATTAGTTGCTAAGTTACAAAACGAGGACTTAGGGATCGTCGGACCTTTCGTTGACTCTTTACTAAAACGGACCTTACTTACTTAAAACTGTCTTTACTAGAACTGACCTGTCGTTGAGGTCCCGCATGAGCCGCACTTGGTCCGTCACGTCGGCGCTGCGGTCCGCGTCGGCCGCCTTCACGATGTTCTGGAACACCTTGTTCTTGCTCTCCAGCATGCTGCGGTAGTACGTCGTCCGGGAGAAGAACGACCGGTGCGTCTCGTAGTGCTCCGTGATCACCTCGCTGGGGAAAAAGCAGATTTCAGAATGATTCTGGCACGTTGTGATTTGCGCCTTTACAAAAAAAAAGGTAACTTTAGAATGATTCTGGCACATCATTTAGAATTGAGCATAGAGTTGGCAGGTATAACAGTGACAGGTTCCTAGCCTGTCGCCTAAAATATACCTTAACCTTAGTCGCCCCTAACGACATCCACGGAAGAAATGGAGTGGTGTTATTCTAAACTCGACACCACACGAAACTTAAGACTTATACTTGATAAAGACTACCAGGGAAACATGAAAGGCTAGGATCTCACCGTCGAGTTTCCACGGTGCTCCTTAAGGCCTCGTCAGCTCTGTCCAGCCACTGGCCAATCTCTTTCTGTCCCGCCTCCAGCGACTCGTGCTGCACTAGTAACTGCCGATACTGATGCAGCTTCACTGGCACCGTGGCCCGGACGCGGACCAAAGCCTCCTTTTGCTGCTTCAGCGCCGCCATGTTGGATTCCACTTCGTCGCGGGGCAGCTCAGCGATTGCGTTTTGGAAGGTTCTGGAAATGAGTCGTCAGGTCAAAAAAGGTTTACGAGTTAAGTTAAAATGTTTTTGTTACAAATTTGATACGCGTCTAGACTGTCTTGAGCACCCTAATTTCTTGCTTTAAGGAAAAAAATCTTTCCTATACCTTGGTTGGATTCGTCCCAAAGTTTTGGATACCAACATAACATCCTGTCAGATATTTTCCCTACAGCCAGTGATTATTTTGTTCCACTAACATAGTATGATTGCAACTTTTGCACTTAAGTACAGCTGGTCGATGAAAGCCTGTTTGTCGTTTGTCGCACCTCGAAGGGTTAAATGGTTTTACAGTTTGAAGAGCACCAACCTGCTGATGGTCTTGAACAACTCCTCGTGTTGCTCTATCTCTGCGTTGAGCTGCAACAGCTGGTCGATGTAAACCTGTATGTGTTTTGTTGCTCCTCCAAGGGTTAAATGATTTTACAGTTTGAAGAGCACAAACCTGCTGATGGTCTTGAACAACTCCTCATGCTGTTCTATCTCTGCGTTCAGCTGCAACAGCTGGTCGATGTAAACCTGTAGTGTTTTGTTGCTCCTCCAAGGGTTAAATGGTTTTAAAGTTTGAAGATCACAAACCTGCTGATGGTCTTGAACAACTCCTCATGCTGCTCTATCTCTGCGTTGAGCTGCAACAGCTGGTCGATGTAAACCTGTATGTGTTTTGTTTCTCCTCCAAGAGTTAAATTGTTTTAAAGTTTGAAGATCACAAACCTGCTTATGGTCTTGAACAACTCCTCATGTTGCTCTTTCCCTGCATTCAGCTGCAATAGCTGGTCGATGTAAACCTGTATGTGTTTTGTTTCTCCTCCAAGAGTTAAATTGTTTTAAAGTTTGAAGATCACAAACCTGCTGATGGTCTTGAACAACTCCTCATGCTGTTCTATCTCTGCGTTGAGCTGCAACAGCTGGTCGATGTAAGCCTGTATGTCCTGCGTGGCGGCGCGCGGGGCCCGCGCCAGCAGCTCGTCGGCCGCCCGCAGCCAGGCGCCCAGCGCGGCCGCGCCCGTGGCGAGCGCGCGCCGGTGCCGGAGCGCGTCGCCGCCGCGGACGTATCTGGTGCGACATGGACCAAGTTACAGGGTGAAGCGTATCCAGAGGTTATGCAAGTTTGTTTTGGAAAATCGTGCGTTTGCTTGATCTGATGCCTACGTAACAAAAACGTCACGCTTGTATTTCCGAATAGGATAAGCATGATATGATATGAGATATGAATATTTCACTTTCCCCTGCTCTTTATACCGCAATTTTAGGTATTACATTCATTCATACAATCACGCCTGTGTTTCGTAATGAAGCAGGCAGAGCACACGAGACTTGACATAGTCAAAACCATGACTATGGCTATTTCACGCTTCGCAGCCACACATATTTTTAGGTTTCAAAACAGATGGAAGAGTTAGTCTTACAGAGGCAGGTTGCTAGCCTGTCGCCTAGAGCATACGTAAACCTATGTCCTTTCGCCTCTTACTATATCCACGGAAGAAATAGAGAAGTGTTATTCTATCAGGATAGAACATGATATGGGAATTTTCACAAACATCGCAAATGCCGACATTATCTTAGGCGACACAAAAACTCACCTTTCAGCTTCCTCCCAAACCCGTTCCCATCGTTCCGTGATCTCAATGTATTTGCGCTTGACTTCCGACGCTATCTCGTCCGACGACGTCGCAGCCAGGAAGCCAGCAGCATCGCCCAGCAGCTGATGTTTCTCCTTCCACACCGTTAGGTCTTGGAAGAACTCCAGCCTCTCATCCTCGGAGACACGGAGCATATGCTGCGCCTTGTCCAACCACGAAGTGAAGTCATCAGCCAACGTGTTCCATCTTTCCCAATGGGCGATGACCTCTTCCAGTACGCTTCGAGCGCACCGCACTTCAGAAGCGACCCTCCTCCACGACTCCGAAACCTCTCTCAAAAACGCATCAATCTCTCTAGCTTCAGTCCTATCAACCTGACACACCCTCTTATACTCCTCAGCTACCTCTTTAATATCTACGTACGCCCTGTCGAACTCCTGGAAAATCTTATTCTTCGTCACAAAATTATCATAATCATCTAATAAGGCACGGACGTGGTCGACCCGGCCGTACTTGCCGGTCCACGTGGCTAGCTTAGCCTTGGTCAGTTCTGTGAAAGCAACTATGCAGCATTTGTGCTCTAGGTACTTTAACCTCGCCTTTCTCTGTGGGGCCCTTCGACTCACTGTCTCGAGTCGCTCCTTCATCTCTTGGAGCCTCTCACCAGGGATGCGGGCGGCGTCTGGCGAGCGCAGCGCCGCTTCGAACCTGTCGATGACTTCGGGGAGGCTGGCGAAGAACGAGCTGTGTTCTTCTAGTTTTTCGCTGATGATGGCTGCCGTTCTTTCGTCCAGACTTGTTGGTATTTCGTCGAAGTATAGCAAGTACTCAGCTCGGGCTAGCCATTCGCCGACCATGCTGAAGTCGCCTGGTAAGTCCGAGTCCAAGAGCCAGAGCCATCTTCTGTGCAGTCGTTCCAGCTCGATCCAGAGCGAGACGAGCTCGCGCCAGGATTTGGGCGCGATGGCGACGAGGCTCTGCGTGTACATGAGCTTCTCGAGCTTCTGGTAGACGGGCTCGCGGGCGAGCCGGTCGCGTTCCGCGCGAACGTAGTCCTCGTAGTTTCGCGAGAGGGTTCGCGTGTCGTAGTGCCTTTGAATGATGGTGACGCGCTCCGTCAACCACATTCTAAGAGATTCGTACTCCTCTTGTACTGCCGCTACAGCGTCCGGTCCTGTTGTCTGTTAAGATAAAAAAAAACTATAATAATTCTTATTTATTTTAATCCTAATATTACTAAGTTACTGTCTCTCAGGTCGTAACAGACAGACCGACTTTGCATTTATGCCATGGCACGTTGCTCCCCATGATGGTTGACGGATTGGGTAATCTCGATATAAACACTAAACTGCATAGTTATGCTCAATTTGTAGTGAAATTAAATGTATGCAGTATGCCGTTGAAAACTTTCAACGGAAAGATTTTGATAGTTCCATTTTCATAACAAACTGGTAACCTTACCTTGGGTTCTGGATATTTGTGCAGGAACTGCGCCACGTATGTCATGATAGACCTTTCGTCTGGCTTCTCCACGTCCACATCCTCAGCATCCAGCAGCCTTGCGATGCCTAATTCGCTCTCAGCCACGTCGAACGCATGCTCCAGCCGCTGCCTGTTCGTCTTCCGCTTCATCTCAGCCAGGTTAATCAGGTTGGCTTTGATGGCATCGATGATGGCGAGGAACGCCACGCCGTCGCGCCACGAGGGGCCGAAGTCGGAGACCTGGATATTCGAGTCCCTGGAAAGTGGATGTTGGTTAATTGTGTTCCTGTCCAACCGAGTTTACACGATCGTGATTGCGCTAATATTACATTTTGTCGGTGTCAAGACGTGACAGAATAAAAATAACCTAACCAACAATAAAAGTATTTTCGATATAACCTTTTTTTAAAGACTGTACTTTTGTCGACTATTACTGTACTTCATTGTCTTCCATTGTAGATTATTTGCACCAATTTCAAGTCAACACAGTCCCGGCTGGCCACCAGAAGTCTACTATCAGATTACTGCGTTATCATCCATTTTACACGTAAGTACAAAATTTTGGCTCAATCGAAAACCGGGAAGTGGATCAAATTTTACTTGCAAGATTTGATAATGTAGACAATGGGACTGGTGAGAGTAAATAAAAGCTTGTAAAACTATTGCTGTCACCAACTGTCAAAGTGTTCTACATCGCGCTAACGAAGTTTCGACGATCGGTTGCATAAATACAACTTCCAACTTTATCTAAGGACTTAGGTCTCCAAGCATAACTTCTGCCTCAACAGATCTCTATTGGAGTCTTTCCCACAATAAACGGCATGATACTGACTTGGGCAGGGCGTTGGCGACCCACTGGAGCAGGGTCTTCTTGGCGCCCTGCTTCCAGCGCTCCTCGGCGCGGTGCGTGGGCGTGGCGGCGCCCGACTCCTGCGACATGACGGACGCGCAGCGCGACCCGCCCAGGTACTCCAGCGCACGGCTGTTCTCCTCGATCTGGGGACAACACCAGGCTATCAGGAACGCGAAGAGTTGACGCACGGAATACCGAGTACACTGATCCAATGATTGCTAAAGCTTACTCCACTTAAGGCTGCCTGTCTACTGGAGAGGAGCAAGGTAGCGGAGTGGTGAGCGAGATAAAAATCCAGCAATAGAATTGCATCCACTGAAGAAAAGCGGAAATTTTATGCAATTCCATTGGTGAATTTTAATCTCGCTCTCCGCGCCGCTGCCTCGCTCCGTTCCAGTGAATAGGCTACCTAAAAACTGCAGAAATTCGCCCTCATCCGCAGAATTTCTAACCTTTAGCCATCTTCCTTATTTACAGTATGTACATAAACGCCTGTGTTTCCAAACATTGCGTAAACAAAATCGGGACAAATTCAAGTTTCATAGCCATTTCCCGCCAAATTTTTAGTTTAGAATCGAATTATAAAGGTATGATAGTGACAGGTTGTTGCCAAATATAGATATTTCCTTAAGCGGGGACTGCAGGCGCCGGAGATATTTTATGTTAAAATTCAGTTATTACCTACGCCTAACATCGCTAAAATAAGTAAATTACCAAGGGAATAAGAATTCACTAGAATTATCCTGTTTCTAAAATACGACCAAAACCAGCCGGCTTAACACGGCAAGGTGCTAGTCTAGACGCGCGAGATAGATTGCCTTCAAAATTTTCCACTTTTTAAAAGAAAATCCTTCATGTACTTACTCAACTGCGAATAGGGCCACCCTCCTTATAATCCTTTTAGCTCATAATCCACCATTTTAATTACACGTTATATCACTTGACCAAACATATGCACACTCTAAAAAAAAAACAAACGTAAAATATGCGAATATACAAAAACTACCTCTATCACAAGGCGACGGCAGCCAAAGTGCGTCTCAGCTACAAGGCGAGCAAACAATGTTCTACATTTCGTGTCAAAAGTGACCAATTCAGAGCTTTCTGACCAAGACTGAGAGTTCAATTGGCTCAATCTACCTATCAAATTTCGTTTCCGACAGGTGCACATGACAGTTTATTAAGCCAAAATATTTGTATCAAATGTCATTACGTTATGGACAAGAAACATATTAAATTGTTGCCTCAGAGGTTGCTCAAAACAATCTCCAATCTCCATTGCAATAATATTCTACTTAAACATCACACCTGTAGGCTTAGCACGGCAACACGCTCTAGTCGTGTTGCGCGCGAGATAGTCTACCCGTCACTTTCTGACGTTTCTAGTTAGACAGTGACAGGTATAGCTATCTCGCGCGTATCTCTACTCGCGCCCTATCGTGCTAAGGGGACTGTATTCCCAAATAGATTGGGATGCTTTTAGAATAATTTTAGGTTTTAAAGCTAGGCAAAAGAGGTATAAATAAATGATGGGGTGTCAAAATGTTACCGGTTCGTTACAACCAAATATCATAATACAATGTTCTCAATACACCGCAATGTCAAAACAGACAAGTTTCATAATGCCTAAAATTCGAAATGACTTAAGCCTAATTCTTAATATGCACAATTCCTGATATCCCTTTAAATCTAATTGTCTTTTTCTTGTGTTTACTAATTTCCAAATCAACCTAATCTCATAATGACTAAAAACAAAACAAATCTGTCTCAAGATTTAAACGTCAAATTCTCGGTATGGAAAGTTTTCATTGACAGGTAAGACAGTATAAATTTAATTATAATCGTACGGGTTTCAGTTTGAAGATTGAGTTTACGTCGAGTTGATACGTTTGTTAAGGCCTTTAGACAAAATTTTAGGCATTATGAGAAAGTGTGTTTTTGAATTTGGGATGTAATGAAACTAATGCAATTTAACTTTCAGTCGAAATACCAACTATACGTTTTGGATATCGGGTGTAATGTGTAAACGTCAATATAACATTTTGTTTGAATGAAACTTAACGTTTTTGAGATTTTAGTCATTTTCGAACTAAGACAATTAAAGTCGAAATAGGTTATAGGGTATTATGATATTTGGTTGCAATAAACCGGTAACGTCAAAATCAGCTGTCATATTGTACTTATCGAAAATTTGACAGCTCGACGTCGAGCTTGTCGATTAGTTTAATTAGTTAGATACGTTTAGAATAACACCACTAATGCCTCTTAAACACTACTCGCGAAGGTGAACGAAGTTACACGAATACGGTACTGTAGAGAGGCACACCGGCTTGTCTCATATAGATAGGAGCTTGAATGGCCTCATCGCGAAATTGAACGAGTGTGTGCGCTTCGGACTTTGGCCAAAGTTTCTATAGTACTTCACCGAGGAACTTCGCGATTAGTATAGAGGAGGCACATAGTATAATCCCCGGCAAGTTAGACGGTACGATTTTAGAGAGGGAGAGTAAACTCCCGCACACTTTTTACCTGAAAAAATCGCTATGCGAGCTCCTCTCTGTCTCTCCAAAATTTTGCCAAGTTTGATGCCGAATAGTGTAAAATTTTGCGTACTAGCAAGACTACAAACTACAAGCAATGCATTACCTTCGGTCCGCGTTCCTGTAGGTCCAATGTATTGAATGAAGCTTGCGCAAACAAAATACGTTCAAGCCAATTAAAATGAGAACATGTCGGTAAAACAATCGGCAGGGAGATATAATGCAGCATGTTTATAATTATAAAGCATAATATAATAATTGTTATAGTTATAATGCTTTATTTATATAAAATGGATGAGTATATATAAATGGCAAAAGGAATGTATCACAAATGCCGAGCTGCAATACGATTATATACATTAAAGTGTTTTAATTAGGTAGGTACAGACTTCTTCTAGGCTTATTAAAATTTAAAGATCCGGCTTTGCCAGGAACGGTACATTCGGTGATCTGTACTCGAATTTAATTTACTCATCATTTTTGGTACTAATTCACAATTTTGTTCCAATTTCAAATGGCCAATAAGTGCGTTCAGTAACCAGACGTTATATTTTTTTAATAAAATTACCTGTTTATTAGACTTCGTTAAAAATACAAGTAATTTTACTAAAAAAAACAGTTATTTACGACAAAATCAAAATAGCCTGTAACAGAACAATTATTAAACAATAACGTTCAAAGCTCGACTTAAAATCCTCTGTTGCGTTTAAGTGTTGTACACATTTGCTACAAACTTCGGTGTTCTAAAACTAAGTACGTTTCTTTAATACTTGTGCCAATAATCTATACCCAGATATTGTGGTCGTCACACTAGCAGCTATTAGACCTATCTAAGTGACTTCAAAGTATTCTTACACTGCGTTTTACTCACTAATCGGAAAATACCAATATCAGTGCAACATAAATTTTAACAAAATCTTCACTTGTAAATTACAATATTAATTCCCGTCATGAAACCTGCAATTGTATTTTTGTCTGTATAGATAATTCTTGACAAAATACTCCAAAATTACTTTTATTCACATCACCTTAACCTCACTCTCACCTGGAAGTAGAGGATGATGGTCCATATCAAGCCAAGCACGACGGCAGGCCTTCCATCGACGAGGTCCGCTGCGTTGATGTTCACGAGCTTGATACGCTTGCCGGCCAGAAACCGCAATGCCGTGTTCGCATTGGACAGAAAGTGCGGGCGGCGGAGCACGCGGCCGCGTTCCATTGGCTGAAATCGAACGTGTGCGTTAGGGTGGCGTGGCCTTTGGATTAATTTAATGGTTTTGATTGTTTCCATGATACGCTATGATTTAATATTGTTTGAAAATGTTTCACATTTGTGTAAATGGCATGGTGTTAAAGTTGCGAGCTTGAATTGTGTATCATTAACAACTACGAAGGTCGAAGTTTTCACTATCTTCATCAGTTTTGACTTCTTTGAAGACTTTCCCATGATAATTTATTGGCAGATTTGTTAGTGACGTTAATTTGACTTTGACCTTCACTTTGACCCTGACTTTGACCTTGACTCACCAGCTTCTCTCCCGACAGCACTTCGAGCAGCGCCAGCAGTTTGGTGCCATCGCGCAGGTCTCGTATCAAATCGTCGATGCGCAGTGGCGGTATGCGCTGTAACGATATCATTATTCACTTTGATAGCTTCCAAAAAAAAATTAAGAACACGAGCTCTATAGACCAGAAAATAACATTGTATAATGTTTCGTACTAATTTTATGCTTCCACTACGTGACACCATGGAGTGCATGGAAAAAAGGCAGGCAACGAAATTATCATAAAGGACATTCATTAAAATATTTTTTATCGATATAGTGCTCGTGATTTTGGGTGGGAAAAATGTAAAATATCCACGGTTTGGAAATAAGATTCTCGGTTTTTTTTTTGGATAATGCCCGTTTAATGATAGCTAATTTTTTTGTAGTTATTGATAAGAGAGAAGGGCTAAAAATAAGCGCACATGGCTGTAATTTTTTATTTGGGCTTTTGGCGCCGTTTGGCGCAGAATTTTATTGCATTGAGTTATCATTTGTTTACGATCTATTTTTAGATCATATCAATTGTAATGTTTTTATCTGTGTCAAATTATTGTTTATAAATTGGCAATAAATATATATCTTTCTTTTTAATGCTAAGATACAAGTATCTTTGTTCTTCGCTGTACAAACCGATACATATTTGTTTATGTACTTCGTTATCTAAGCAACTTAAAAGAAGTAAAATGACCAAGTCAAGCATGTTTGACATTTTTTAAAACAACGCATGAATTTTTCAATTGTACAATTTTAATTCAGCGCTACCTTTAAAAGTTGCTGTAGGTGTAAGCTTACACATCACTGAATATTTAATTCGATCAATACGATCAGCCGTACGGTGTTAACATGTCAACTCATAAACACACACCCACATATTTTATAATGAGTATATTGTGATGGTACTCACTGAGGACGACATAAACGATTTTGAAGGTATGAAAAGTGAAGTACATACCTACACTTGATTGATTTATGTATCTGTTTTGGGCTCGCACTTCGAAAAGTGAGTGCTAGCGTCGCTGTATAATTTCCCATACAGGTATTAGAAAATAGTGTTTATCAATACCGTTCATAAATTTCCGCGGTTTTTCCTAGTTTGCAGTTTATCAAATCATCCACATAGCGGTCAACCTTTAACTTGACGGGGAAGTCTAACAAACTAACCTTTGACAAATGTGAATTGATCCAATTGACGAATGTTTTCTTCTGCACTCTTTCCTGTTCATCTGTAACAAAAGAATACTACAATCAGAAACTGTTAAAATGAGATAAATGTCGCTCGCTGTTAAAATGTTAAACTCGCTTTGTCTTAACATTACAATCGCAACAAAACCGCTATATAAAAATGGCAACCTAAGCGACCGTAACAGTGTAAAAAGTATGGTAGTCTTTCGACTGCCACATAAGTACGTCGAGAGATAGCCGGTGACCGACGGTCGGTGAACAGTCCAGTGTTTGAACGAATTAGTTTGGAACACGTGCGGCGACTGCATTGAAACGACCCAGTGTAATCGCCGCCTAATTGCCGCATTACATATCAATCGATGAATCATTTCCACAGCCAATACTTCTGCCAAGTTCAGTGCACTATTTACCCGTAACGGACATCTGCCAAATATCACGGCGGTCTATTTCTAGTTTATGAGTTCATAGACTTTTAATACAGACTAAAATTAGACCATAATGTTTATAAAGGGAAGCTTTATTTAAATGAAAGTCGAAGGATTAGTGGCGTATCACGTTAAAACTAATTTACGTTGGTTTCCGCGTTGATGCTACGTTTATGACTTGCCGGCTTACCCGCAAGTCGAGTCACGAGCGAGATAGGACGTACCTGTCACTGTCTAAAGACGTCATCCGGCTTAACACGATAGGGCGCGAGTAGAGCTACGGAATAGACTATACCTGTCACTGTCTAACTAGAGACGTCGAAAGTGATAGGTAGTGCAGTCTATCCCATGCGTTATATTCGTAATATTCATGAAATATTTCTTTTTTTTTATCAGTTTGAAACAAAAGCTCTCGATACAAATGTTTCAAAAATCCCTAATTTTTCCCAAAAATTTTTAGCTTCCTTGTCGTGCATTTTTTTTAAACTGTTGATATCGATCGTGCTCTCGATTTTGAGAAAAAAACTTCTTTCAAAATTCTTTCTTTCAATTTCTTTTGACAAAAAAAAGGAAATGTACAAGTCTTCTTAAAATTCCCGTGTGGTGCCGGGTTAGAATAGCACCTCCCCCTTTCTTCCCGTGGGTGTCGTAAGAGTCGACTCTGGGAAAGGGTTAGTGTATTGTAGGCGATGGGCTAGCAACCTGTCACTGCAATATCACGTTTTAACCATCTGCATACCCTGAAATTGCTAGACGTGGCACTGAATTTTTGAATTCATGTGCTCTGCCTACCCCTTTTGGGAATACAGGCGTGAGAATATGTATGTATGTATGTATGTTCTTAAAATGGCCAGCAACGCTATACAGCTGCAGCTAAGAAAGCGCTAACATCCCTTATTACATTGTGTGATCAATACAGCCCCTGAAACCAATCGTTCCTTCAGGAACCCGCACGCAGCTCACGCAGCCGGCACAGCCTGACACCGCATCAGCCGTCTTCCGTGGAGCGAGGGTTACCACTTTCAGAACATAAACTAAGTTTAAGTTTAGTTGGTTTGGGCACGTGGAGAGAAAGGATGACGCAAGGCTGTGTAAACAAATTTACAAGGGAAATGTGTTAGGGCAAGACGGTCGAGGGCGTCCTCGAAGAACGTATATCGACCAGATCGGTGATGTTCTTAGGAGAGGCCAAATAACGAGTAACCGAAACTGTCGAGAGTGATGAATGTGAGTGATGCGAGAGAGATTACTATAAGTTTACTATTAGATTAAGGTAACCCTTAAGCGGCTATCACGCGGAGTCGTTCAACTTATGTGGTCGCCACACGTGTTCCAAAGTATTTCGTACGAATCTCGACTTTACACTATACTGTCCGCCTGGATCAGCTGTCGCTCGCTGAATGCGGCCGAATGTCGCGTTCTTTAGGTACCTACACTTATACAGTGAACGACTCAGTGTAGGTAATTGCTGCTTTAGGCACACCTCTTTCATCTACGTTTAAACCTAAAATTGTGCTGACAGTGGCTACGAAGCGTGAAATTGTCATCGTTTTCACTGTAAATCGTTTTCGTGTGCTCTGACTACTCCAATTGGAGTATACAGGCACTATGTAGCTATGTGTGTGTTAAGTTATCTAATATCAATATGTACTGCAAAACTTTTGGAAATCATGGCCGAGAAAGACGCGCAGTCTAAAAATGTTCGTATTAGGCGCTGTGCAGACGACAGTGTTTTGTGCGATCGAGTCTGTGGAGCAATAAATTGTGTGAATGGCGCGGTGACAGTTTCCAGGAATTTCCATTCAGAGTTTCGTGGAAATGTCAGCGCGCCATTCAGACTGCGCAGCGCCTTAGGCAACCCTAAACGATCTTTACGAAATTTTTCAACTTTCGCCCAATAACCTCGCATGCAAGATAAAGCAATGAAGTTAAGCCATAACCCGATGACTTATTTGTTTTATGTTCATTCATATTATCCTCGATCAAGGGATTATCGTCTTCAGAAGCCAGATCACCAATTGACGAGACAAAATAACCTGTCTTTGTATTTTCTCTACAGCAGCAAATAAATTTAACTTTAAATTGTCGGGGTAGGTATCTATAATATCTAGTTAGGCGCTAAAATAAGCCGCACAAAGTTTAATCGACACAGTAATTGTATATTCAGTGTCTGTTGTTCCTAAAGGCAATAAAACTTACAGTTGAGTGCCTAGCAGTGAAGTTGATTCGGTCGAGAGGATTAGTTAGTAGCTAAGTATTTCCTTAGTCACCTCTTATGATTATGACTCGTCACGGAAGAAATAGAGAAACTATATTCTAAACCCTACAACAAACATACGGTAAATAAGTTAGGTGCAGTGCAGTAATTAGCCTATACAAAACAAGTGACTTTTTGGCAGTTTTTGGTACGGAACCCCCCAAACGCGAATCCAACTCGCACTTGGCCGGTCTTATAATTATCTAGAGTTCTAGAGTGACTATTTCAACCTATTTGCTATTGCAAAGTTAAAAAAGCAAAAAGTCTCAATTTCCTTAGTCGGTTCATTACACGAACGTACAATGTCCATATGAAAACACGAACAGAGTTCCGGCCGATAATTCACAATCATGGAGCCTTAAAAACAAGGTAGACGTGCTCACAACAAAAGGGAACTTAACGACCAGTCATAATTCCCCAGCGAAAGAAACATACAAAGAAACAGACAATGCGACTTATTTATTAGCCATTGTCTAGGCTCCTTAGCATGATTCAGAGCAAATCGAGCTCTGGAGAAAAGTTGCTGTGCGAAAGATTCAGGCGGCATGAGATGCTGGAAATTACTAATATTGTAAATGCAAAGTTCACTGTCAGCCTAAGTCACTTGTATCTGTTTAGAAATGATTAGTGGAGCCAAGAAGGCTACTTTTTAACCCAAAAAAGCATACCTACCTTGTCACTATAATAGTAAATCTGAACTTAAAAGCTAAGAATATATGTAGATCAAAAGACTTTGAAGTCAATAAAGTTTTATAAAGTACTGAAATGTACTATTATCTACAAATGAGCAGTAATAATGCTAAACCCCTTTTTTAAAGACGACTCTGTGGTGGATGGGTTCCGAATTTAACAGTTTATTCTAGGTGGGTCTAAGCCTTTTAACTTTGTAAACCATACATAAAGCCTGACAACTTACTAAGTATTTGGACCTCGCCATGTTACGTATTTTATATTACAAAGCTCTGATTCTATTGCATACGTCATCTGTATGGTGTGTATTGGGTTTGTGTTGATATTTGAATAATACCAAAACATCATTTACAGAGAATCAGAGCTTTGTAACATAAAATACGCAACATGGCGAGGGCCAAATAGTAAGTTGTCAGGCTTTACATACGTTCACGTCTGTATTCTCAAATGGGGTAGGCAAAACCCATGAAATGTTACCAAGACAAAACCATGACTAAACCTGCACTAACCAATGAAAGGTCGAGGCCATATTTCGTTACCTTCATGCTCCGGAATAGCGTAGACTTCATTTGTAATTTTAACGTCAAGTTCCAGACAGGTTCAAATTAAATGGATTAAACACTAACCCTACTTTATCACGAAGAGCTGAATTATTCGTAGAATTTCACTTTGTGGTTTTAGCCGGAATATCGATTTTAAAATCATCAATGACTCACAAATGCCTTACTCCATCCTTAAACAGCAATTCGTAGTTTTATAACAACTTAGGTTCTCAGAAAAACATTCTTTGGAATAATTTTAGTGCTCAAACGTGAAGGAATTTGTTAAAACAAGCAACAGAAAGCAACAGAACTGAATAAAAATCAACAAAGTTGAATCACCTCGGATATAAGAAACGCGTTTGTTGTCAGAATTCTATTGAACCAATTGATTTCTTGCCCATCAGAGAACCTATTTACAAAAGTCATAATAATATTATATTGCTTGGCAAAGGAAATCTTTATCAAGTTTATTGCGACAGTACCTACTCAATTAAAGTCTTACGATTAAAAGAATCGGATCGCATTTTGGTGTAGGGTTTAGAATAACACCTCTACATTTCTTCCGTAGATGTCGTAAGAGGCGACTAAGGAAACAGGTTAATGTATATTTCAGAAAACAACCTATTAAAACTTACAAAATATGCTAAAGTGGACGTGAAACGTGAAATAGACATACATAGTTTTAACTTTTGACTACGTAGTTTGGGGCCATAGGCGCGATGTCTCGCATGTATGTAATGTACGATTGAAGGAACTTTGGCGAAAACTCGTGAGATTTTTGATACATACTTTTTCCGATATAAAATGTAAATCCCATCCTGTCTAGCACGTATTCGTAACTTTACACACAACATTAAACCGCTTCCTAGTTTTTGGTTTCCCAATACGCAAAATACGTGCTTTAGACTCGGAATAAAATAAAAATTTCAAACTGGCCTCTCCTCAATGAGATACCTATGCAATCGCTCGTCTATGCCGTTCGTTTGTGGGTACTAGAATCTAGTTTTTTCCACATCATATAAGGTCTCCTGCGTGTTTCTAAGTTTACTTAGTTTTCTTTTGAGGACAGTATCCATATTGGAACTGGTATTGCCTTCGCACATTGGTGATTTATATTCGGCAAGCCCTTCCAATTGTGGACTCATTGAATTGACCCCAGTTGCGAAGTAACTCGGCGTAATTGGTGTGACAGGCTAACAAGTGGACAAACATAATACGTAGTACGTTACGTGCCAGTGTAAAAATATCGCAAAATTCAGTAGTAATAATATTACATACAGACATACAATCACGCCTGTGTTCCCAAATGGGGTAGGCAGAGCACACAAAATGCTACATAGACAAAACCACAACTAGCATCTAGCATATTTTTTAGCTTTTGAGTTCGCAGGAATAATAGTGACAGGTTGCTAACAAGTCCCCTAAAATTTTGCTTAACTTATTTCCTTAATTGCCTCTTATGACATCCACGAAAGAAGTGGAGAGGTATTATTCTATACCCGACACCACACAGAACATAGCCAAGCGTTTAGAAAAAAATGGGTATTTTAAATTGATGAAAATGGCACGTTTACGAGTAAAGCCTCTGAGATTAAAAGAGAAAACAAATAACACTCAAATTGCTAATGTCCCTATTATTTTTTCACAGAATGAACGACACTTAATTACACGACACGACGGGTAGGCCGGGGGACACTGGCGCCACATAAACAAAAAATGTCTAGACAAGAGACACATCGGAAAAGTAAGCGCATAGGCTTTAACGCTACGTCAATTTTAAAGGGGCTGTTAGAGTGTACTTTAAAATGATGTCATATTAGGGACGTACAATTGTTTAACCCATACAATTCTACACAAACGGAGCTACGGTCAACAGTATGTCCGTACTAATATATAAATGTGAAAGTGTGTTTGTTTGTTTGTTTGTTTGTTTGTCCGTCTTTCACGGCTAAACGGAGCGATGGATTGACGTGATTTTTAGGTAGAGATAGTTTAGGGCACGGAGAGTGACATAGGCTACTTTTTATCCCGGAAAAAATCGATGTTCCCGAGGGAAAACAAAAATATAGTTTGCTTGATAGATCGATATCGATCGACGATAGATCGATTTAAATCGATAACCGATCGATAGATGATAGATCGATGGCGCCGTGTGTCGTTTGAAACGAGAAGTTTTCTTATAGTTGTGCTTTATACCGCAATATAACCGAGTTCCACGCGGGCGGAGCCGCGGGCGGAAAGTTAGTTTTACTATACATAAACATCACGCCTGCATTTCCAAACGGGGTAGGCAGAATACACGCACGTTACACAGTCAAATCCATGACATACCGTTTGTGACCATTTCTGGCACAATTTTAGATTTTAACATAAAGATGGTATCTACCAGTGACAGATTGCTAGACAGTCGCCTAAAGCACACCCAAATCTATTCTTAGTCGCTTTTTTCGCCATCTACGGAAGAAACGGAGGAACCCCGAGTGGGCTTAGAACAATACCTCGACGTTTCCGCATAGCTACAAGCCAGAAAAGAGAGAACATCAGTGAAAAAGTAAACAAAAGCGGCCTAATTAAAAATCCGTTAACGTCCACACTTGACCGACATTTTTAACTGGTCTATTGGCAATGGACGCGATGACGTCACTCATTGACGCGGCGCAAGCGCCAATGCCGGCCTATTGTCGACGAAACCAGACTGCGAAGATCCGCTGGGGTATCTAAATGGAACGACTTCAGGGCTCTACGTGTTCTGGCGACTTTGAACCACTGTTAAAGACCACTCAATGAGGATCTCTTTTCACGTACGCCTTGGGAAGGTTTATGGACCTTTGTGGATTGGAGATAATTCAGCTAATTTATTGATGAGCCGAATTTTCGTGTACCTTGGATGGATGAAGGGATTTTCATAGTTTGGTTTTCTACCAGGATGTTGATGGAGTTTGTTAAGCGAATAGACTCTAGCTAAAGCTACAAACTGTTCGATAAAAAAAATCATGAACTCAAAAATTGGACAAAACAATTTAACATTATTTCGGAGCCTGTGTGGTGTCTGTCGGGTTTAGAAGAACAACTGTCCATTTTTTCCGTGGATGACGTACGAGATGACTAAGGATATTAGGCAAAAGGTTAGCAACCTGTCACTATAGTACCTCAGAATCTTAAACGTAAATAAAAAATATGCTAGAAGCTACGAAACGCAGCGTCTATGTAACATTTCGTATGCTCTGCCTACACCATTTGCGAATACAGATATGATGTATGTATGTACTTAAGTAGCAGTGAATCCGTACCTCCCTAAGGTCGTGTTATATCGCCCAATTTTGACAGCTCGTGACACAAAGCTCTAAGCCGACATGACAAGTGTGTCAAGGCCGGCGGACGAAAACAAGCCGTTACATTTACTGTGTTATTCTCTAACGTAACTAAATAAATTCGTCGACGAGCTCGGCGTCGAGCTGCCAAATTTTCCATACAATTTGACAGCTAATTTTGACTGGTCGACGTCGAGCTTTAGTTTAGTTTACACTAGCTTTCCGCCCGCGGCTTCGCCCGCGTGGAACTCGGTTATATTGCGGTATAAAGCACAACTATAAGAAAACTTCTCGTTTCAAACGACACACAGCGCCATCGATCTATCATCTATCGATTGATATCGATCTATCATCGATTGATATCGATCTATCAAGCAAACTATATTTTTGTTTTCCCTCGGGAACATCAATTTTTTCCGGGATAAAAAGTACCCTATTATTTAATCCGGACTTCTATCTTTATGTCTGCAAAATTTCAAAGCAATCGGTTCAGTAGTTACGGCGTGAAAGCGGAACAAACAAACAAACAAACAAACTCACTTTCTGACTTATAATATTAGTAAGGAAGTAAGGATTAGACACCGCGCTGACACCAAGTAGGTACTAATACAGCTAGCTTAGCACCACAGGGCGCGGGTAGAGTTGCGCGCGAAATAAACTATACCTGTCACTGTCTAACTAGAGACGTCAGAAAGTGACAGGTACTCTATCCCCCGATATGGCAGGGGAGGTCCACTCCGCAGTTTAGGTACGCTACGCCGGCGAGACCTCGTGAAAGGTCAACGGCAAGCAGGTAACGGTAGAAAAACCGACTTTTACGCCTGTGATCCTTGTTGGGAGTGATCCTTCTGAACTGTGCTTATGGCAACTACAAGAGTTAGATAGCATTTGAATGTCATTTTATTGTTCGAAGCAATAATGACCTTGGCTTAAACGTCCAATAGCAAAATTACCTTTAATTGTTATTGTATTAAGGCCGGATACACATTTCGTGCATTCTTCACTTATCACAAGCGTATAGCAAATAAGAGAATGATCTAAAAATCCACAGCAAACAAGTGTGTGCACAGTACACAGACATACAGTACTGATACGAACGTTGCTTCCAGATAAACATTAGCGAGTTCAACATTAGTATACAATTTAGGAAACAACTTGGCGCGATGTTAAAAAGAGAGTAAGTTCGCGCAGCGCTTTTTCCAGGTTTAGTTAAGTGCAGAAATGCGTAAATTAAGTCATATCAAGATGCACAATATTGTGTGTATACTTATTTTACTAACCACACTGACAAAACCGGTGATACAAAACCATGGAATTATTTTCAGTGTATGAATCCAATCCAACTGTCGAAGTTGCAGAAATAAAATAAGACGACTTTGTATAAGACTGGCTGGGTAATAGGCGATCCTACCACTGGAAAGTAAGCCCAATAATCAATGTACCATCGCGAACAGGGATTGTTGAGCCACTTACCTATGTTTGTAATTTGGTCGTGTAATACTAATCCAATAGCTGACATCTAGTCGGTCACATCGGCCATTGATTAAGTACACGTCTAAATTGCGAACAGTGGCAAGTGGCTCAACAATCCCGGTTTGTGACTGTACCTAGAGTACTTTAAATAAATTTCAGTTATTAGCCATTGTTTTACTGAAAAGTTCTGTTGGCTGCGCAGGCGCGACCGCAAGATGATCTAATGCGTCCTTGGCCGCCATATCAGCGCGGTATTGTTGACGCTACAACCTGACAACCTGTAACTTACGTATTTTTAAAACATTACTTATTTTATAACTCGATTTACCTTAAGACAACAATGTTAAAGTCGAAATTGTATACGACTCGTGGCATGAGTGTTGTCAACAAATTAGACTATACATACGAATCTTTAACCTTTTTAACGAAAAATATTATGAAAATTTCAAACACAAATGTGAGTTCACGTCTTTTCTGTGGACATGAGAAAAGTTAAGAGTTTATAGCCAATAATCGTAGTAGGATAGATCTAATTTTGTACGCATTTCTTTAGCTTACTATACTCCGTTTAATAAGATTTGAATCTTAACTAGCAAAACCCCACGCATTTTTAAATAAACACAAGGCATTGCCGCAAAATTCCGTCTGAAACTATTCCGTTAAAATTTCAAATCTTGAAATAAACATAGTATAGCCCGTTCAATCAAACAAATCAAGATTGGGCTTTCCAAGTCATTAATTTAATATCCACGACAGAGATCCTTACATCTGCTTCCATCTTCATTATCATAGTTGGTGAATAAAATCTCATACATTCTGAATCATCCTCATCAATTACACTATCGGCACGATGTCAACAAGATCCAAAAACTAATTAACGTACTGTTTTTACACGGGCAGTGTTTTTCTATTAGCATTACATTTACTTCCGCTTGCTTTTTGTTCGTGGAGTTTTTGTCGACGCAGCCTTGCTTCTAGCCCTGAACGGTCAATGAACCTTGGCTTCTATCAGCTGTTTATAAACAGACTTGTTTTTAACCCCTACTAAAAAAAGGGGTAAATTTCTTCCTTGAATGTCGAAGAGGCGGGTTAGGAGATAAGTTAAGGGCTAGCAAACGGTTACTACTACCATTTGTATCTTAAATCGAAAATTATTTTTTGCTTGGTGTCAGGTTTAGACCTCTCAATTTCTTCCGTGGACGTCTAAGGCGCGTCCAAGGAAATAGGTTATGGTATTACAAGCGACAGTCTACCAACCTTTCACTATACATGCGAACTCAAAACCTAAAAAATATGCTACAAGTGGCCACGACAGGTGTAATGTGGTTTCGTCTATGTCGCGTTTCGTGTTCTCTGCCTACCCTATTTAGGAATACCGGCGTGATGTATGTATGTTATTTTCACATGCAAAACACATTAATAATCCGCCAATTACCCGATGACATCACATTTATATTTAACGGGGTCACGTCAAGAGCCACTAATAATTGCTCTGATAAACATTTACATAAAGAATGAACTTCTCGCCATTTTTCCCAATTCAAAGTAAGGTCACTGTTGCGATATAAATGTATGTTACAATTAAGTATGAAGTACAAGCTTGCTTGACCGTAAAATTACAGTGATTATGCGTAGGAAACCCCACAAAATCATGTTCAGAACATTAACCTAATTATTAGTTTGGAGTTGCGAAAATTGAAGGTCGCTATCGACAGTTGAACGAGAACTGTACGTCTAGTATGTTCATTTCGATGGTGCAGTCGTTAACGAATTCGTTTGCGAGTTGTCGCGGAATGTATGGAGACTTGTCGACCGTGGCAGTTGTGCAAACGTTCCGCTGGCGGCGCTGTCTCGCTTTCCATACAATTTTGCGATAACTCGCAAACGAATTCGTTTACGAGTGCACCATCGAAATGAACATACTAGACGTACTGATTTAAAACACAAACTGGCGCAAAGTAGGTACTATCTAATCACGAGATTTCTCACCCACCGTGGAACTTATTTACAGTAAGTAAATGTAATAGTGAAAAACGTCATTGCGTCGCCTTTGGTGTCGGGATAGAATAACACCTCTCCATTTCTTCCGTGGATGTCGTAAGAGGCGACTAAGGAAATAGGTTTTGGTATGCTTTAGGCGACAGGCTAGCAACCTGTCACTATTCTACCTGATTGCATGTATGTATGTATGTCATTGCGTCGTTCGCGTTGTGTGCTGTGGCTAAATCTGCAATCGAAAGACCAAATCACCTATTCAATGAGATTGTCTTATGACATCTATAACATTGTTACAGTGTGGTGTCCAGTTTAGAAAAACACCTCTCTGTTTCTTCCGTGGATGTCGTACGAGGCGACTAAGGGAATATGTAAAGGTCTATTTTAAGCGACAGGCTAGCAACCAAGTGAATGAAGTACGAACATTAAGAGTACTTTATAGTTCTCTATAGTAACCAGTAGTTTTTATCAACATGTGAACTCAGGGTCAAGGCAATTTTTCACTAGATCACCGCTATGTGTATGTGTGTCAAACTGTCAAGGGACCCACAATTCTATAACACCTCACACTATTAGCTTGTGTAAACATTTGGACGTGTGTTCAGGTGGTGCTGTGTATTATTATCCGCCTTAAGGGGCTTTCTGCATCTTACTTTAACGTTAAAACCAGTGAAGCGATCAGCACTATTGGTAAAAGTAAAAGTAAGACGGAGACGACAGCCAGAGCCACCCTTTACTACTAGAGCGCATTTTATGCTTAGAATTACACTGGTACTCGTAAGAATTGCATTAAGTTCATCATAGCCTGTGTTTCTGTTCCAAAAGAAAAATATATTTGACTTTTAGATTTTTTTCTTCCTAAGCGAATTTCACGATTTGAAATTGCCACCGAGCCGGTTTTATTGTATTAAGCTTTGAAAACAGTAAGAAGCACAAAAAACTTAGTAGAAAATCGGTTCATGTGCTTAACAGCATTATGAATGAGCGAGTTTGGAAATGTCTCGCTGTGGTGTACTCGGCGCCTTAAGTAAACCGCGTTTATTATCACCGCCAGTAGCCATCTTTTGTTTAAATAACAAGTGAGGAACTGATAATTATGTTCAATTGGCCGTTGAAGACCGAAGCCGTAGTGAGATTAGTTGCGGTTCCGTTTATATACTACTAGCTTTCCGCCCGCGGCTTCGCCCGCGTGGAACTCGGTTATATTGCGGTATAAAGCACAACTATAAGAAAACTTCTCGTTTCAAACGACACACAGCGCCATCGATCTGTCATCTATCGATCGGTCATCGATCGATATCGATCTATCATCGATCGATATCGATCTATCAAGCAAACTATATTTTTGTTTTCCCTCGGGAACATCAGTTTTTCCGGGATAAAAAGTACCCTATTATTTAATCCGGACTTCTATCTTTACGTCTGCAAAATTTCAAAGCAATCGGTTCAGTAGTTACGGCGTGAAAGCGGAACAAACAAACAAACAAACTCACTTTCTGACTTATAATATTAGTAAGGATAAGGATACTTGCGACCCACCCGGGCTTCTCACGGGTGCAATGTTGTTGCAAGTAGACACATACTACCTAAATAACCTATCAGATACTTCATTTACTTATCTACTTACCCTCAAACGATATATAAAAAAATCTTTACATAAATAACATGCTAAAAGTTAATTACAAACTGTCTCGTTTCCAAATAACACGCTAGACTAGACTTGTGTTATTTTCTTATTTCATAGAAGATAGCAAAATTATTCAGACAAGTGCCATTAAAAATCATAAAGACTATTTAAATTTTGAGCGGTTTTAAGAAATACGACATCGGGCAAAATCTTTAAAGTTCAAAGAAACATAAAGACTCAATAAAACCGTATAATTGGGCGATTCATTGAAATTCCGAGGCACGAAATATTAGTTTTTCAAAAATAGGTATAATCTGTAATGGTAAAATGCAAAGATGGCTACGTATTTTAAACTTAGATCCCCGTCAACTAAACGAGTATAAAATTTAGTATCGGAATAAGTTACTCTCTACAGAAATTTAACCTATTTCTTCAGTCGTCTCACGAATATCAAATCTATCTATTTATCTAAAAAAAAGCTTGTAAAAACTAGTAACCCAAATCGACGATTTGTTGTAAGCACATGTAATAACTCAATTGACCGATAGAGGCAATAAAATACTGAACACCATGAGATCATACAAGACATAATCATTTTACAAATTTATTCGTATTAAAGACATGCTCATAAATTGCGTGAGATTGCTGATCTGTGTGGCCTACTATATCTTATGCCTATGAGGCTCTCGGGTCCATATAGCATTGTATGTTAATTCCACGAGGTGGGTTGGACATGTCGGAGCAGCCGGTACAACTAAAGTACGTTTCTAACAAAGATTATAAAATATTTGACTAAGTAAATAGTTTTTTACAGGTTAAGAAGACGAAGCCATGGATGTGCAAGGTTCGCAAAGTTACCAAAAAAAAACTAACACCCGTGGATGTCGTAACAGATGACTAAGGAATGTTTAGGTAGGTAAGATTGAAGCGACAGGCCAGCAACCTTCTACCTAAAATTGCGCTTAAAGCTGCTATGAAAAGTGAATTAGTTATGATGTCTACTCGTATTCCATATCTTCCGTGGATATCATAAAAGGCAACTAAGAAAATAGATTTAGCTACGCTTTAGGCGACAGGCTAACAACCTGCCACTATTGTACCTCTTCCATCTGTTATCAAACCTAAAAAAATCCTAAAAGTTGCCACAAAAAAACCTGAACTAGTCATGGTGTCCACTCGTGACCACGGCCGCTGTAACGTGGCTGAATTGCCAATAGAATTGAAACCGTATTAAAAATAAACTTAACGATAAATATGGATAAACTATTGTCTTCAACCACAAGACTCCCGCCATACCTACTGGCCGGTAAGATAACTCGAACGTCAACAAAGCGTCACGAGGCTTGTGTCATCTCTATTTTAAACCGATCGAGAACTCGTTTCCGATTTGTTAGGTATGGAGGATCTAGATTGCGAGTAATATGTGTAGGTATTGCAAACGTATAATGAAAAGCCCTAACGAGGACCGTAAGGCGTTTGGTTTAGAATAACACCTGACAATTTACAATTTATGCCGTGGATGCCGTAAGAGGTGACTATGGAAAATAGGTTAAGGTGTTTTTTAGGCGATAGGCTAGCAACCTGTCACATTTAGGCCTCGTTTAAGGAGGCACGGCGTGTGTGGCGTAGCGTCTGGGGGTGCGTAACGCTTAAACGCTTCTCCAGAAACGATCTTAACTAACGACATGTAAGATTGAATCTAATGCGGATCGGGCCTTCGCACGCGACGCTCGATGCCATGCATCTCCTCGGCCTCAGACCACTTTTTTTCAAACTTGAAACCTCTTAAAATATGATAAAAGTGGATATAGAGCGTGAAATAATGATAGTTTAGTCTATGTAGCGTTTAATATGCCCTGCCTACCCCATTTGGGATCATAGACCTGATTTAAGTAGGCATGTATGTAATACCGACGACCGCGAATTGGTTTCTGTTTTCTGTCTTTTTCTTTGAACTCAAAATTTTGTGAAGAGATTAATAAAACTTTCAATTTCATAATTTCAACTTTACGTTTGTTTTTGTTTGTTGTTAAAAGTTTAAAAAAAAACTGAAATCTTCGAGAATCTGTATGCTGGTGTAATGGGTACAAAATCGTGACTATTTCACTCTTTATAGCCACTTTTAACATATTTTTTAAGATTCCAATTTAGATAAAAGAGGTAGGTGTAATAGTGACGGGTTGCTAGTCTGTCGCCTAAAGCATACCTTAACTTAACCTATCCTTAGTCCGCTTAGTCGCCCCTTCCGACATCCACGAAGGGAATTACTCTAACCCCGGCCGGCATCACACAGGGATCATCACACACACATCGAATAGTTAGCAGATTAGCTTTCCCCAAAAAAAAATGTTTTTGACAAAAAATCATTTATTTTAAGCGAGTATTAAACACTAATTCGAGCCGTCTAGAGTGCGAGACTAATAAAATTTGCATAATTATTCATTTCCATTGTTTGGCGACGAACCAAGCGCAATGTCAGTCTGTCTAGTTGCCTGTACCTAAAAAAAACTTTGTGAGTTATTTTTTGTGACATATACCTATTTATGTTTTTTGTGACATGTATTCCAGTGTGTCGGGTTTAGAATAACACCTCTCCTTTGCTTCCGTGGATGTCGTAAAAGGCGACTAAGGAAATAGATTATGGTATATTTAAGGCTACAGGCTAGCAACCTTTCATTCACTATACTGGTTTTTTTTAACTGTCAGTTAAACTGACAATTACTTAGCCATGTTGTTTTTAATTGTTTTGGGGTTCACATTGAAAATGTTTTAACACTTAAGTACCTTTCAGTTTAGTGAGATACTAATATACTAGTGATAGGTTCCTAGCCTGTCGGCTATAACATTATCTCTTACAACATCCTCGGATTGGAGAAGTGATTATTCTAAACCTCTAAACCCGATAGGTACCTACTAGGTACAGGCAAATAAAACGTCGCAAGCATTTTAGGCTCCAAATATTTGAACACGTAAGTGCTAAATACTTTTTAGTCCGTCAAACCAGTTTTGCAAGCACTGGCGATGAAGTAATCTCGAAGTTTGATTTATTGGTTTAGGTTGATAAAAGTAAGAGGCATCCCATTAAAAAAGGTCAGCTAGTGGCTGAGACTAGTTTGCGAATTCATTATGCATTTCCAGTTCTAACATTAGCTTCTTGACTGTTTTTATTTCGATTCGAAGATTTCGATATTTGAAAAGTGAAATGGGATAAAGCGACATTTTTAGTACAAATATAATCTACCTACTTACAGTAGGCAGTGCACTCATAACGCGACACAGACAAAACCATGACAATAGGGTCTTTGACAACAGTAAAAATAAACTATAATTTGTGGCCATCCTAACAGATTATAGGAAAATTAAACATATTTCACTTTCTTTTGTTCAAAATATTATGCATTTTTAGAGTATTTTGTTCTATTAATTTCTAATATTCGTTAATAATGTATCTGTGACTGAAACGCTTTCGATTGATTGATGACGTCACATACCATGAAAGGTATCTGTGGTCAAAGTGGACATTGATAATTATACATGACAATTTTGACAGCTTCTTTGTGTGGTGCCTTTGTTTACTTGCATTTGACGTCAAACACCGTTTTTGGCGTGAGTTTGAGAATTTGAACTTTAATATTTATTTTCTTTGTTAATACAGACAAGAATCTGGAAATACTAATATATCGTGTTTATTAATTACATAATGAAGAATTTATTAAAAATATATTTCAAAAATGTTCAAAAACCCTATTACACGCTTCGTAGCCGCATCTACCATAATTTTAGGTGTGAAAACAGATGGAAGAAGTATAAGATCGCACGCCGCTTTACCACTGGAGATACCTAAAATCCTAAAAATGACTTGTGCGCATCTGAAGATTCTAGCATTTCTAGCCAAGTTAGGTGTGAAGTGGAGACTGTAACTTTGTTCACGAAACTGTTTAAAATTGGAAATTGGACTAAAGGAGATGGCCTTTGCCCAGTAATAAAACATCAGTAACAGCAAAATTAAAAAATACACATAATAATGTAATCCTTGCATTTTACAAACAGCACAACTACAAAAAATAATCCACTATTCACCTAATTCACCATCCTGTTCTATTTGGGCATAAACTAAATACCAATGACAACCAACCTAGTATCAGAAGGGCGTGGCGCATGACGTTTTATTTTTTTATAGCTGGACCCTCGCAAAGCAGCCAAACAGCCAAGCTACTCGACGGTTGCGCAAACGATGATCTCATACTGGTCACGGCTACAGACTAGTGAAATGGACAGTGTTTTTATTCGGTACGTGCTTGGCTTAGTTTATATTCGCGACGGTTGAGTCTGAATAGCAAGCCGTGTTTTCCATAGATTTTTTTTCCTCACGCGGGCAGAGTGCTGGTTGGGAAGTTCACACACAACATTGGATTACTTCGTCCTTTCACCTGCACCTGTCCTTTCAAACATAACTTCCGAAAACGCCCAACTCGAACCCTCTAATACTGAAATGACCTGTGCCCAGCATTTTAGTGTATTTTATTTATTTAACTTCAAGTCCTTAGGCTGCATTCAACGAAATTAGAAAAACAATTAAAACTCTTCACTCCCGAGTAAATATTTTGTTCATAAAATCGCATTTTTTTTCAACAGCTGAGGGGTTATACAAAAGCGGGAAAAAGCGACTATCTGACCAAACTTTGATCGAAGAAGTACGGAGTAATATGAAACATAAGACCCATTCATATTCACAATTTCTAACAATTTATAATAAGTAAGTGCAAAAGGGATATTCGCAATTCCAGCTTTTAACGACTCTGTCAACTAACGATGACCTTTTTAAAGGTCACAAGAGGTCAAGGTTACCAATCGCAGACTCTTCGATCTCTGTGACCCTGTGAAGGGCACTCCCTATAGTCGCAAGACAAAAATACTTTTGTTGCACTCAAAGACACAGGTTAACTGTAAACGAACCAACTTCTACTGCTAGATATTAGTTAATTAAGCTGTAATACAAAGTAACAAGATAGCAACAATATTTTATAGTCACGTTACTAGTCTCATCATGGCCAAAACATCAACAAGTCAATCTTCGCCGTAATTTACAACATCAATCATCAGTACCTAATCAATACATAATTTATTCGGTAAGGCTCCTAAAAAAGTCAAATAATCCGTTATTGGCTCCTTAAATAGGTACAGTCGCGTGCATTAATATGTAAACGTTTCCTAATTTCCAAAAATATGTACCCACATAAGGTATCTTAATTAAGTATACAAATTCACATCATTTTGTACGGTGAATTTGTATACATAATTAAGATACGTTATGTGGATACATACTTTTGAAAATTGGGAAACGTTTACATATAATTGCACGCGACTGTACCACCTACGAGTGAGTAAATAAAAACTAAATGTGCCGCGGTATTCCCAAGGTCAAGGTCACTGGTAATTATTCATGATGCAGCCATGAGAACTTTGGTCAAAGTGAGCTCATACGCAGAACTAGGATTGTATAAGTAAAGAAGTAACTGCGAAAAGTGACGTGAAAAGAAAGGCGATTGTGTGGTATCAATAACGGGTAGAATTCCGAATAGGAGAAAACAATAATGGCATGAGTGTCTAATAATCCGTTTCAACGAACGAGAAAAATATTAAGCCTATTCTACACTACTCGTTGACAAATGTTAGATGAATACGATAGTGTAGTGCACTTCGGCTAACTTCGTTAAACTTTACCTCGCCTCTGGCGACTTCTATTTGTTGTCGCTTTTTGCGCCCGAGTCAAAAGGCTTGAATGGGCTCATGGCGAACTTGAACCTGATCCAAAACATCGAGATAATCTTGTTATAAAAATGCGAATTTATCCGTTGTGTACCACTTTATCTACACGTTCACTACACATACAATGACTGTCTTGCAAAAGGCAATTTAGCTATTTGCTTGTAATTTAGCACTATCTTGCTAATTTGTAATTCGCGAGTCAAGGCTTCGGTTTACAGTTTCTTGGAAAAGCATGTTTGCATCATTAGTGCAAGTTTGTCTTACATCGGCTTGTTGCAAACGGAAATATTTGAAGAGCTGAATAAGCATCAAAATTTATGGACAACCGAAGTTTTAGTTGGCGTAATTTGAATGCATATTGAATTTGTTAAACATAAAATGTCGCTGCGTGCGTACTAAATACATTCCTCTCTGCTATTACAAAGTTGGCTGGTAATCGTTTTGTGGAAAGTGCATCTTTATCTAGCCAATCAGCTACCAAATAACGCGTCCTCAATTTTATTGTTTTATTTAAGTAACTTGTGTACTGTCGAATTCAGTCATGACCCACCATAGAATCTTTTTACAATAAACTTCATAGTGACATTGCATTGCTCGATAAAAAAATCTTTATTTCATTTTTTGCGAGAGCGTCCTATGATGGGCCAGAAACTGATTGATTGGAGCGTACATTCATTACGCCTTTTAAAACAAGTTCAACTTCAATTCTTTTGGCATCTAAATCCAAGAACTCCACCCATAGAAGGTCTGCAATGGTAATGATGACATCACCGGCGCAGGCGCCGCATGCCAATTACAATCACTAAGCGCCATACCTAATAGGATTACTAAATTGTCGCCTCAAGTTGATTTACCAGTGGCGTCAGGTATTCTAACACCTTCTCATTTCTTCTGTGTACCTGGTAAGAGGTGACTAAGGTAGGTAAATAAATAGTTTTAGATATGATTTAGGCGCCGCGTTAGTTTGACGCGTTTTCTAAAGTAATACGCTATCCGGCCTAGCCTAAATAGTAATTAACAAAATAGACAAAACCATGCGTATCTCACATTTCGGGGCCACTTCGAGCATATTTTTTTGTTTTGAGCTGGCAGGTATAATAGTGACAGATTGCTAGCCTTTCGCCTAAAATGTACCTACGCCATAAACCTATTTCCTAAGTCGCCTCTTACTAGATGCACGGAAGAAATGGAGAGGTGTCATTCTAAACCCGACACCACATGGAATACGTTTACGTATTACCTCCACATAGACATCTTTAGCTCTTTACTTTTTAATCACACGATCTGAAAACCGCTTCAACTATGTTTGTGCGAATTATCCTTTTAAGGCGGAGAAAATGTGGATTTCTATGGGTTTTCACTTTTCTTTTCACTGCTTGGCTGTTGTACATAAACTGGTGGTCAACTTTCCATTTGTAGACTTTAGGTAATGCAGGCTCTCAAAGACAAGACGAACGCGCGATACAATTATACGAACTTGCAAGAAGTTTATGAGATGAAAGCATTGATGGATGAAAGTTAATGACAATAATGCATGTTCCTGTCAATATACCTAATGTTATTTTTACAAAAATTACTTTGTACCAAGTTGCGGCGCATTCTAGCTGGCAATCATGGTCTTTATAAAGCGCTGGTAGACTCAAACAAAACACACCAAAGGATGTGTAAAAGAGCCCACATAATTACGGCCCAGTTGCATCAATTAAATATTGTTTTATATAGAAATAGAAATGAATTAGATCATTAGAAGATGATGTAATGGCAATAGTTCAGCCATGTAACTTGAAGAACTTAAAACCATTGAAACGTAAAAAATAAAAATAGTTACGAAACATGAGTCATGGTTTCATTCATGCAGCGTTTCATGTACAGTCGAGTTCATTAATATATGAGCAAAACTGAGGGTTCAAAAATACCTGTACACCTTAATGACATTGACAATAAGGTACAAAAGTTTACATATTTGGCATTTGTCTGCTCATATATTTATGAACTCGACTCTGCATGGGGTATTGAAAATTCAGGCGTGATGTATGTATGTTGCAGTCGCCCTATCACTAGGTCAACAGTCGGCAAATAAACTTTGTTCTTAACTATGTTGCAAAACAACAATATATCCTCAATATCGGCCTATAAACGTCTTCACGGTTATCGTTGTTCGCCGAACAGCCATGAACCGAGTGCGGTTATCGCCCACAAGATACAGGCATTGTGACAAACTTGACTGCTTTGTCGAGATCATGGCAATAGGTGCTTCATACACATATTTCACGCCTGTGTCCCAAATGAGGTAAGCACGCGATAACTATGATTATTCCGTGTTTTGGAGTTTTTTGTAGCATATTTACAGATTTTAAGTTCAATAAAGTAGACAATAGTGACAGGTTGCTAGCCAGTCGCCTAAAGCATACCTCAACCTATTTCCTTAGTCACCTGTTACGACATCCAAGGAGGAAATAAAGGGGTGTAATTAAATTAAAAGTATTACTAATTAAGTGAAATTCGCTGTAGAGCATCAATACGCATGCAGCCAATCGAAAATATTTACATAAATACACACCGACAGACCTGAAATTAACTTGGCAAGATTTTAAGGATTGAGGTTTTTTTTCATGGGAAAGCGATGTGTGAAATTACTCCAATTACTTCCATCTTGCCCTCAGGCTTTTAACAATGGTCGTATAAGTTTATACAGCAACCCTGACTAAGAATAATCCATGCAAAACTTCGAACAATTGTTGCCGACTTATCATACACGCTGTGACTTTTTATAGTGGTTTCAGATTGACAGGACAATGTTACAAAATTCGCGTGCACAACTGTACATCGTTGAATTGGACACAGACTGTACAGGCTTGTTGATATGCACCGAACAATAGATAGAAATAATGATTACATCTTGACTAGGCGTAAAATTAACAGCAGTACATATTTGACTGTAGACAGCAGTAGAGAAAATAGCGTACAGATAATATAAGGTATGATAACCATACCAGCTCGTATAAAGAGATTGAATGCGTTCAATGCGTAATCTTAGTTAAGGTACTATGGATCTATGACGACAGTTTAACGTTGCTATAAGTGTGACTATCAAACTCAGAAAATTTGAAACTTTTTTAAATAACTGATTAGAAATCAATATTGTTATTTTTGGCTGTTATTACGTATGTACACACGTTTTAACTAAAGCTAAACAGTAACTACAGTAAGGAACACATCACCTGTATTCTCATGGTGGCTAACCTAGATATAACATCGGGAGGCACCTGTGACGTGAGCGATGTACCAGAACGAAGTCCATTGTGCTTCAACACTTCATAATGGGCACAGGGAGTGTACTCGTACGACTGTGACGATCGTGTGGCGAGGACGGTTTAGCTTGTGGTTAGCAGGTTACTTGAAGATGACACTTAGAGTGACACACACATCTTTACTCGGGAGTATAACAATTTTTTCATACGGAAAAAGGTGGTTCCAAGACTAAATTTAATTCTCATACATACATCACGCCTGTATGTCCAAATGGGGTAGGCAGAGACATGAAACGCTACGTTGACAAAACCATGACTATTTCACGTTTCGCGCCCATTACCAGCATATTTTTTTAGCTTTTAAATTGGCAGGTATAATAGTGACAAGTTGCTAGCTTGTCGCCTAAATCATACCTAAACCTATTTCCTTAGTCGCCTCTTACGACACGGAAGAAATGGAGAGGTGTTATTCTAAACCCAATACCACACGCATACAGCATCAAAAAGTGGTTTAGCAGAATGTTTATCGACATTACGCAAACTACATCACGGTATAAGTCCTGAATTAAGTAATTTAGCGCGGCTGATGTCACTGGCCAGCGCGCGATGTTTGTGCATTGTCAAGCGACGGCTAAAAATAGCTGCGCGATTTAGGAATGCATTGCGACGTGTTGTGATCACGTAGGGTGTAGTGAGTCGACGAACTCTTTCAGACTTTTCCATCTAAAGAAAAGCAAATTGTTGAACTGTCTTTACCATCTTCCAATAGAACCAGGGCTAATGTAACAGTTTTTTCCTCACGCATGCTTTTTTTACTTTAGAATTTACTCTCATCAATATTTTGCGTTGTAAAAAAATGTTTTCTAAATAATTTTAAAAATGTATAAAAATATTGCGAGCATTGCAACATAATTCATTATTTTTTATTTTCAAAATGGCGTCTTTTCAAAAATTGCATATTCGCATGTGAACGATAATTTTAATCATTATACACTTGTCAGTTATTAAATCCAGTAATTATAACAAGTTATCCCATGATGACGAGAAATTTCTGTGAAAATGTACATATAAGTGTTTTCATGCTTCGGCTAATTACGGTGTCGGGTTGTCGGGTTTAGCCTCCATCAAGCGAGAATTAAATTTAACCACTCTAAGTAATTAAGTCACTATTTACTCCCCAGCAATAGTAGATTGTTCAACAAGGGACTAAAACAAGCCATAATGTCACGAGATATTTAGACACCCGAGCATAGCGAGGGTGGCTATAGTTCGAGTGTCATTATGGTTGTTTAGTCTCGCGTTAAACACTCTACTTTTCACTTTGAATGCGAAGAAAAAAACCACGTTCTTTCTGTTTAAAAAAATACAATTATAATACTGATTACAACAAAGCTTTCCATGTACAAATATGTTTTAATCTAACCTAAGAAAAATTAAAAAAAAAACGCGGTTTTTCTT
>BHDV01001223.1:113384-142223 GCA_005406045.1 Adoxophyes honmai
ATTATGTAACAATAAAAAAAATGAGGATAAAGAGCTATCTAAAAAAATTATGGCACTTGAGAGGTGAAAAACGGGCGAAGTTAGAAAAAAATACTAAATTGCCAATATCTCGAAAACCGTCCAACTTTTACTGAGGTCATGTTAGGTTGGTTCGATAGCTCTTGAATCGAACTACCTCCGGTGTCAGGCTTGGTCGCGATTTATGGGACACCCTGTATTTGCCTAACGTAATACCTAAAAATTATGGTAAAAATGTGACGAAGCATGGAATAGTCAAAGGTTTTACCTATGTAGCGTTTCGTATGTTCTGCCTACTCCATTTAGGAATACAGGCATGATGCATGTATGTAATAAAATTTAAGTTAAAATAGTTTCGTGTGAGGTTCCCGGCATTCATATAACTTTAAAACACATAGCAAGAACTGAAAAATGCGCGGAAATATTTCACAAATGCGTGAAAATCCAACACCTTATCAACTTCTCCTTTACTGTGCAAATTGTGTTTCATAACAAATCAGATAAACCGAGCAAATATTATTTTGCAGTCACAAAAATTAGGATTAATGAAATTTTATCTTTATCATTATTTACATAAAAAATACTAAGAGCTGTGTCAAGTGAAGAGTCCAATGGGAAAGGAATTTTATCTCTATTTTGTATGCACTTATAATTATTTTTTTAAGTACAGTCAGCATGGTGAAGAAATTGTTTAAGTAGATAAGTTAATTTTACTGCCGAAAATTTTACAATATTTGCTAGGAAATTACAAGGAAAGCATGAATCAGCAAGAAAATGAATGTAACTTAAGCGATAAGCTCAGTTCAGTTGCAGAATCTACGAACGTTGGGTACAAACAATTGGTTTATCGGTAAGTCACCAAAATAATTACAAAAATTTCGTAGGAATTCTCTGCCTCATATTAAGTGTATATTGGTTTCATAATTTTAGCCGACTGTACCTGAATTATGTGATAGCCAAGTAGATAAGATTGTGTGATTTTATGAACGTCGAAACCCAAAATTAAAAGAAAATGGTCATCGTGCATAGCACGAGAATGCAGGAATCGAGTAACTCTATTTTAGACGAGAGTTGTCCGTATATTTCTTTACATGTTGATCTCTATATCTTAACGCCTTGAGCCGTGAAACCAGTACAGTGATGTAATGATCGTAAAAGACCCGGTCACAATAAGCGCCGGATTTAGGTATTACATAGTTGTTTATCCTCTTTCAAGGTCGCTTTGACATTGCGTTTCTGTACAGCTACTAGCTTAGATTTACGATAGTATTGTGAACGGGGAAAAACTCTGGCCTTGACTTTTATACTTGCAGAATTTAATGCACTAGGAAATTTGTTTATGTTTCAAACTGGTGCTATAAGCGCATCGAAATCAGGGTCAGCGTTTCACAAACTTTGGAACGCGACCCGGTACCGGGCCATGAGTAAAAAGGCCGGGTCTATGGGTAAAAGTCTAAGAATTTCTGATACAAACCTTCCTCTGGAGTTATTCCATGTATTAAAATAAACTGCATCAAAACCAAGAGCGGAATTCTAAAGTTCTAAGCATCTGTCCACGACAGATAGCGGGAGTGACATTGTTACTATGAAGCGATGACAACAGATTTTTTTCATGTTCTGCTATTTGTTAGCGTTCCTGTTTTTCTAATAGGCTCGACAACTGTATCAGAATAATCAGTTTTTTACCGAAAAGTGTCCAGATGCATGATACGCTTGAAACGCTTTAATCATCCATAAATTTTTAACCAGTACTATCTATGTACCATCACGAACAGGGATTGTTGAGCCACTTACCTATGTTTGTAACTTGTTTGTGTGATACTAATCCAATAGCTGACATCTAATCTGTCACATCGGTCATTGATTACACGTCTAAATTGCGAACAGTGGCAAGTGGCTCAACAATCCCGGTTCGTGACTATAGGACTACAGCGTTTGGAAGAAACCTTAAAATCCAAGTCCACATTCAGTCGCGTCGCGTGGGCTTTACATTTTGCGCGTTTCAAAAACCGGTATAAGATGTGCACGAAACCGGTGGACGATTGTAATGCAGTTTTTATTAGGGTTCCGTAGCCAAATGGCAAAAAACGGAACCCTTATAGATTCGTCATGTCTGTCCGTCCGTCCGTATGTCACAGCCACTTTTTTCGGAAACTATGAGAACTATACTAATAAAACTTGGTGAGTAGATGTGTTCTGTGAACCGCATTACGATTTTGACACAAAATTAAAAAAAAGCAATAATTTTTTAGAGTTCCCCATACATGGAACTGAAACTCAAAAATATTTTTTTTCATCAAACCCATACGTGTGGGGTATCTATGGATAGCTCTTCAAAAATTATATTGAGGTTTCTAACATCATACTTTTCTAAAGTGTATCGTTTGCGCGACAGACGCTTCCAAAGTTGAAAAAGTTGTGTCCCCCCCCCTCTAACTTCTAAAATAAAAGAGTGATAAATCTAAAAATAATATATGATGTACATTACTATAAAAACTACCAACGAAAATTGGTTTGAACAAAATCTACCAAGTAGATTTTTTTCATGAATAAAAATAAAAATTTATCATTAGTTCGAAAATCTGTCACTAGATGGCGTTGGCTGTAAGCTACATCACGGTATCGTTTACTTACGTATCGTTTACGGAACCCTCAGTGCGTGAGTCCGACTCGCACTTGGCCGGTTTTTCAAATGCGAGAGTTGAGCTTCTTGCTTTTGTTAAGGCAAAAACTATCTTATGATTATGATACTCAACTTTAGTTGTTCTTAGAGCATTCTTGATAATCATTAAATTTAATATCTACAACTTTTTTGATCAAATTTTGGCGATTTCGCTCCCTGACTTTGTCACGAGTTGGTGAACACCACCAAAATAAGCGAAGTTGTATCGACACGTAGATGAAAATTAGTCAGTGTACCTACCTAATATTTGGTAGAGTTATAGTCAGATATTCATATTTTTTCTGCAGTCCGAACTGTAAGTGTTTTGATAAATATTTTGTTGTCTACAAAGCTTACGTAGGTTAGGTTTTTCATAGATTTCCTTTTTAAAATAATAATATTTTCATTACAATTTCTATTATGATTAACAATCTATCGCATTAAAACACGCTTAGAATAATACCTCTCCATTCATTTCTTCCGTGAATGCCGAAAGTCGATGTCACGGAAAGTAGTAAATTACACTAGAGAATAAATAACACCTCAGTGTCTAGAAAACCAAATCGATTCGTGTTCGGGGCAGATATTTTTATGATGAAATACGAATGTTTGCTCTCGAGTCTTGGATGTTTATCTATATGTATACTTAGGTACATATGTTTATCCGTTGCCTAGTTTCGAGTATAGCAAAGGAAAAAAACGACTAATTTATTCAGGTATTTATTAATATTATTACAAGAAGCCTCCGTTAAAAGAGTCCAGAGCTTTTTCTAAATTGTTACACGTAATGTAAAGCGGCGTAAAGCCTGTAAATTTTTGCAAACACGTAGGTAATTAAGCGAGCAATTATTCCCATTAGCATTTTATGATGATTCCAGCGTTTTGTAGGTGCTCTGACATCATCGCCCAGTCAACACTTTATGTGCCAATTACACCGCAAGAGTACGTAGCGAATGGTTGCTCATTCAATCATCGGCAAGGGCAATCTTACTATTCATTCAACGAGTAACGAACTTATTCTATAAAAAGATAACAGAAACGTACATTTTTATGAATTCGACGAGTTGATTATGTGGCTCCCTTATAAGTTTAAGTACATGAAAGTTTTAAAAATTTGCGAAAAACTTTTTACAAAATGGTATGAAGATAGTTTGAGTCTCGAAGAAGGAAGAGTTGACTTTTAAGAAAAATGTCTACAATTGTCAAATGATGATATCACATTTTGTTATTTGCTAATCGACAATATTTGCATTTCCATGATATGTTTTAAGAAAAAACAAGTATTTCCATAAACAACCATACATAAAAGTTTATTAGATTACTCTATCTATAGATTAATTTATCCACAAAAATCTATATGGATAGATGGTAGAGTTAATTGTGTAGCCTAAATATGGCACTCATAACATACAAACGGAAGTAACAATATGAATGCCTAATGAGGACGATGTATCAGGTAATGACATGCGTATTTGTTGATACTGACGAATTTATTCTACACCTATACCTTATGGTGTTATTCTCTAACGTAATTAACTAAACTCGATGTCGAGCTCGACGTCGAGCTGTCTAATTTTCCAAACAATATGACAGCTGATTTTGACACCTCGATGCTCGAGCTCATCGACGAGTGTAGTTTGTTTCGTTAGCGAATAATGTCACTATAGGTCCTGATTGTAAATCATGTTTTTCTCGTCATCAAAAATCTAAGTCGAATGCATATAAATTTTACAGGGATTAAAGTACAATGATACCTAAATGTTGTATGAAAAACCGCACGATATTTCACTAACTTTATCCCCTCTTAATATCAAGCCACCCTACCTCGAATCTGCGCGATGTGCGAGTCGTACTCCGACTTGCTCCTCACGTACTCCACCCGCGGCGCCGTGTGCAGCGCCTGGTGCCGGTACTCCGAGTACCACTCCAGAGGCGACTCCGGCCTCTCCTCACCAACATAGTGCTCCGTCACAGTCCTCTTCACCACTCTCTCAAACTTAAACTTCACCTCTTCCACGGAAACCTCGCGCTCCCTCGCCTCCTCAGCCGCCTCCACATGCCTTAACTTGTAATCAGGGAATTGGCTCTCGTAACTCCTCGTCGGAGATTCGGTGTCGCGCGTGTGTTTTAACTTGACTTCGATTTTCGGCGACTCCGTGTGCCGTTTGCGCTGTTCGATGCGACGCTCTATGTCGTCGACGTCGATGGGAGCATCCACCGAGTCGGCTGATTGTCCTGACCAGACTTTTTCGTAGTATTTGACGCGGTCTCGTAGGTTGCCGTGCGACGGGGAGTCGCGGCCGTCGGCCATAGCGACATGACCTCACCGCTCGGAGGTTCGCTCGATACTGGAGGTTCGCGGAGGTTTGTGGAGGCTTGTGCGCAGGCGCCGGGGCCACGTGCAGACAGCCCGCAGACGGCTCCGGGCTTTGGCAGCCAGAGTAACTTAAAGCTTTGTTGACGTTCTTTTATTTCAGTTCACAAATGCACGGCGGAGTTCACCACGGAAACTAGATAAGTTTACGTTAAGTTGCGTTGCTAGTAGACAACACATAAACACGTTTCGCGAAATTTCATTGACAGCTTACACCTTGGAAACTTTTTAAGATAACTTTTGAATGAGTGTAGGTAAAGCGTTGGCCGCAGCGTCATTTTTAAGTGTCCATAACTATTGCACTCTCGCTTCTTCACGAACACAATTGACGAAGTTAAATCGAAAATGAATTTTTAAATTAGCCTGGTAGCAAATCAGGCTTATCTTTCAAGTGCAATTATCGCAATCAGCCGCGAACTTGTTCGTCTCGGTGATGTAACGGAGATAAGGTATCGAGGTCGCGACGAAAACATCCACAACAATCGAAGTAAAACTCTGAACCGCAGTTCATTCATTAATATTTAGTTGATTCACTCAACTTATACTCTTTTTGATGTCATTACGTTTCAAAGTTGTTCTTAACTTTTATTTACCTTCGGACACTTCTTGTATCCTAATAGAAGTAGGTACCCAGCTCAGTCACAGTTACTGTCCCCGGCATCTAACGCGACAAGATCTTGAATCTGTCTGTATTAAAGAGAATCTTGTCAAGGTTCATTCCGGGAACTGTAACTAGTCGTCGGTACTTTCTGACTGGCTTGGTCTAATAAGCGTTCCTTAACCTTGACATGCATCTTCTAGGTTCTTCTTTATAGTTGTTCATTTCTATAAGGTTTTTGATTTTTGCGTCTCGTATTAGTTTGTTCCTTAGATTCTCCGCTAATATTTTCCAAACGTAAACTATTAATTTGTTAAAAACATGTTTCAATAAAGCGCAATGATAATATCACAACGTGTCAACCTGCCTCTTATACTCATAATATTAATTCAATGACGAATCACTCGAGATATTGAGGATAAACATTGCGGAAAGCGATGCGTTCCTCAATAATATCGACCTACATATCAAGACAACCCCTAGCCCCTGGCAAGCCCCATTTTTTACCCCACCGCTTGCTCACTTTGCATTAGCCGTATCGGGTTTTACTGTCTTTTGTCACGAGACCATCGCTCAATGACTGTTATATTGATATGAGCAGATCCAATAAAAGGGAGAAGTTAGTTTAGATTACATTATATCTACGGTTTTGTCATCCTGACGCCCGGATGACGGCCGGATAGCCCAGCGGTTAGAGAACCTGACTGTGAAGCTTGAGGTCCCGGGTTCGATCCCCGGTCGGGGCAGATGTTTGTATGATGAATACGAATGTTTGCTTTCGAGTCTTGGATGTTTATCTATATATAAGTATGTTTATCCGTTGTCTAGTACCCATAACACAGGCATTAAATTGCCTACTTTGGGACTAGATGATTGGTGTAAAAATTGTCCAGTGATATTTATTTATTATTATTATTATCCTAATAATGGTTTTCGTAAGGAAAAAATGCAACATGACATTTTGGCAATAGGTACGAGTTAATTTAATGTGGATTTACCGTCCGCAAAGTTTCACGTCATACCTACTTTAAAGTTTGACGACTGCCAATAATTTTATTAAGTGTTAGTATGTAATCCCATAACAATTATTAATAGCAGAAACCTTTTAACACAAGAAAAAAACGGGTGTAATAAAATCAATTCAAACAATTCATAAATAATCGCTCATTCAACAAACGATAAGTTTTAGCCCCATCACTAATTACGTCAATACTCAAGTGTCAAAAGTTTATCCTTAGAAGATTTCCACAATCAGTAGGTATGCTATTGTTTTCAGTGTTGGACGACTAATCAATAACAAAGTGTATGCTTTTGTTTTCATTACCTAGCGCCTAACTAATAACTAAGCGTATACAATTGTTTTCCACTGGGCTCTACCAGCAACATGTATAAAACATCGACTGACCCAAATTGCTAAAAAGCCAAAAGGCTTCGGTTTTATTTGAGTCACGATACATGATTGTGCGTGCCATTGTTTAAGTGCAAACGCTTACAAATATAACTACGTAATAGTACGTTGCTTGTGTGGCTGCTGGTTTAGAATTACACCTCTCCATTTCTACCATGGTTGTGGCATGTGATCCAAACCTATTTTAAAATCAGATCCTAAAATGGCATTGCCTTTTTGAAATTCAAAAATAGTGATATGCCCTGCCTCTATCGAATCTTGTGCAGAATTTTGTAAGTTATTCGATAAAATAATGTACTTAAAAAGTCTGTCAGATTTATACCACCTAACTAGTAGGTACTGTAAAGCCACGATGACATGATCTTGTGTGGCTAAAGCAACTACTCATTAAAGCTACAATGTACAAATGAACCAATTGATTTCAGACCCACTGGAGAAAGTTGCCACAAGAAACGGAATAAAGATTTCCTTTGTCGAGCAATGCAATGTCATTTTGACGTTCATTATGAAAAGATTCTATGGTGTTTCAGAAATCAATGTTAGCGCTCTTTCCAGGCAAAAACAATGCTTGAATTTAGTCTCTAAAATCGTGCCTACTATTTTACTGGGGACTACAGAAACTGACAAGAAACCGGAGCATACATCATCTGTCATCGACTTTATTAACCACATTAATAGGATTTCTAGTTTAACATTTGAAATTGCTAACAGTGACTTCGAAGCGTGAAATGGTCATGGATTTGGGCATAGAAGTGTGACGATGTTTCTGTATGCTGGCCGTTACCAAACAAAATCAAAGACCCATACAACGACACCACCGAATCTTAAATCTTGCGAATAATGGCTGCCATTCGTCTTCGGACCTAATCACTTACGATACATAAAAATCCACCCACACATTAAATTCGGGTTAACGTCTCAAAATATAATCTAGGACCGTAAATCATACATTTTGGCACGCACTTTTACATTCTTGTTAAACGATACCAGTGGCGTCCTGGGGTATAAATCATGAGATGGCACGTAGCTATGTAAGGCGGATGTCGCGTGTAGCATGTAGTGATTTGGTGATTAGTCGCTCGGTGACCGTCACGCGGTGATTGGTTGGATCCAAGTGCTAAGATAGATGATTGCTTTGAATTCGGCTAAAAATTTCGTTTCGGAATGTTTGATGTGCTGTATCTACCCCATTTGGGAACACAGACCCGATTATAAGTATGCATGTACGAAGAACCCATCATTAGCCAGCTTATCAAAGAACAGATCATCGACGTAGGATTCCCAAGAAGTCGTTACAAAGTGCAACAAGCGTCAACAATCCAGAACAGCAATAAGCACAACCCCTTTGTCGGAAGTCAGCTGGCTCTGCCATCCCTTTTTGACCTGTAGAGCGCCGCATATAGCCGTCCCTGTCCACGATTGAGGGCGAAGCCCTCTCGCCCTTGACAGCCGAAATATTTAGGACACTGCGCAGTAGACGGTGACCTGATTCTGACCACTCCGAGACTCCGGCCGTTACAATTGCAGTTTGCACTAACGGTATAATACATACATAAAATCACGCCTGTATTCCCAAACAGGGTAGACAGAGCACACAAAACGCTACATAGACAAAACGATGACTATTTTTCACGTTTTCTGGCCACTTCTAGCATAATATTTTTTAGGTTTTGAGGTGGCTGGTACTACAGTGACAGGTTGCTAGCCTGTCGCCTAAAGTATACCTTACCCTTTGTCCTTAGTCGCCTCTTACGACATCCACGGAAGATATGGAGAGGTGTTATTCTAAACCCGACACCGTACGGTATAATAACGTAAAATAGTTGGCAGTAAACTTGAAAATATTTTTTGTAAAAAATTGGATAGTGAGATCATACTAGGACGAACTTACCTACGGCTGTCTATCTTCCCTGAAATGAAAATCTAAATGGTTCGTGAAAAATTACACTGCCGCGCATTGTGCTGCTCGCCAGTTCTAATACTTGAACTTGGCTTGACACTCTACCGCGTGTCTAGATAGATCTCTATTTCACGTTTCGTGGCCACACCTAGCCTATTTTTTTAGGTTTTGAGTTGGCAGCCATAATAGTGACAGGTTGCAAGCCTATCGTCTAAATATATCTTAACCTAATACCTTTGCTCCTAATTCCTGTTGCTCCTGTAGATATCCTTTAGTTTTGGTACCTCTATTATGCCATCTCCATTATTAACACTCGTTTAATATTCTCGCGACATTCATTGAAGACTTCTAAAACTATGCCACCCGTATCCTAATCCTAAGGCAAAAACAAGAGACGAAGCATACTAAAAAGATAAACTAAAATAGAATTAGAAAGCTGTCCTACCTTGACCGAACATACATACATACATAGATGCAGCCTGCATGTTGCAAAATATACCGATGACTACAATGTAGAGTCTACATGAAAGATAAATGCCTTGCCGAACCAGGGCGCTATACAAAGCCTGCAAAATAATAAACAGTGTAAACTTTGAAGGATACATAACATAACACAATCTTGAAAAATACACCTACGGATAACTCACGTTTTAAATCGAGTTTAGCTCGACATGTTTCGGGCTAATTCGTAGCCGCTCATCTAGGAGCCGCGGCGGCTGCTGTTGCCAAACGCGCACTGCGCACCACTGCTCTATTCGCGACTGAGTCGAAACATGTCGAGCTAAACTCGATTTAAAACGTGAGTTATCCATATGTTTTTCAAGATGTGTGAGTCTCATCTCAAGGTAGTTTAATGTTTTATGTTCCATATCACAATGACTATAACTCAGTTTATTGTAAGATTAGAATTTCCTGTTTGGTGTCGAGATAGAATAACACTTCTCCATTTCTTCCGTGGATGTCGTAAGAGGCGACTAAGGAAATAGGTTTAGGTATGCTTCAGGCGACAGGCTGGCAACCTGTCACTATTCTACCTCTTCCATCAATTTTCAAATCTAAAATTATGCTAGAAGTGGCTGCGAAGCGTGAAATAGTCGTAATCATGGTTATGTTTATTTCACGTTTTGTGTACTGCGTACCTCATTTGGGGACATAGGCGTATGTATGTATGTATAGCATTCATATAGTCGGCGCGACATAAAATTGCAACTGCGACCGCGCCGGCCGCCACGGTTCAACGAACCCAAATTAAACTAAACACCTTGTGCACCTGAAACATTGTACTTCAGACCTTATGTCAAAGAGATAAAGGATTAACCGAATGCTTAGTAAACTTTATCTCGGACCTTATGGTAATGCAATTCTTGGTGTACGGTATGCATGTAGAAAAACCATAAAATTCCGTCGCGAATCAGACGAAAATGTTTCTTAAGTTATCGCAATAAGGACGTTCTTCTGCGAATGGGTTACGTGGTTTGTTATGTGTTTCGTATTTAGTCTAGGATAATGTTTGCAAACTCTCAGAGTTTTACTAAAAATATGCAATCAAATTATCGTTGACTGCCTGTGTCGGTATGTGTGTATGTATACCATAACACCTCTCCATTTCATCTGTGGATGTCGTTAACTAAGGAAATAGGTTTAGGTGTGCTTTAGAGACCGGCTAGCAACTTGTCATAATCCTACCTCTTCCATCTGTTTTTAAACAAAAATTATGCTAGAAGTGGCTGTGAAACGTGAAATAGTCATTTTGACTGTCATGTTTCCTGTTCTCTGCTCACCCCAACTGGCACAGGCGTGATTGTATGCATGGGCGTAGCCAGGGGGGGGTTTTGGGGGTTCAAACCCCCCCCCGAAAAGTTAAGGCTCCCATACAACAATCGTGATTTTTTTGTGTCTGACTCGCACTTGGCCGATTTTTTTTTTCGTCAAACCCCCCCGAAACTAAATCCTGGCTACGCCCGTGATTGTATGTATGTATGTAAATTAATGTCAGGCACTAAAAGGCAGTAAAGGTACAAATAAACATATCTAGGTACTTGAGGTTCTAATAATGATTGCATTTTATTATCTGTTTCATATGTAAATGGAACGAAGCTTCTGAGCGTAATTGAGAACAGTAACGGCGGAGCAAAAGACTCGACCGATCTAACTTCAGACTACTTCTACTTTATATAATTATTTCTTTAATTCGATGCAGAAGGGACCTATTCGTAAAAGTACGTTTCACGCCTAAAGTTATTTAGGTATACGGCTGATACATAATAAAATATATTATTAATATAAGAGTGATCAAGAGTACCTTCTTTAATGACAGTTTAAATACAAATAGGTAATTGTGAATCGGCGTCACAAGCTCGCACCGCCAGCCGTGCCAACCGCGTGTTCCGTTTGAAATATTTTGGTTTCTACTTTTAATCATCGTTTGTTTCAAAGGAGTTCGAAATTTGAATTTAATCCACTCTCCAGTTTAGGTACAGTCGAGTTCATAAATACTATACCTATGAGCACACAAATGCCAAATATGTAAACTTTAGCACCTTATTGTCAATGTCATAAAGGTGTACAGATATTTTTGAATCCTCAGTTTTGCTCATATATTAATGAACTCGACTGTACCCTCCGCCGGACCTCGTGAAAGGCCTACTGCAAGCAGGTCACGGTAGAAAGAAACATCAATATTTTCTCGCCTAGATGTTCTTGTGCATAGTAATTCTGTGATATAGGCCATTTTCTTATTATGCCTGTAAGTACCATCGCAAACCGGGATTGTTGAGCCACATACCTATGTTTGTAACTTGGTCGTGTAATACTAATCCAATAGCTAACATCTAGTCGGTCACATCGGTCATTGATTACACGTCTAAATTGCGAACAGTGGCAAGTGGCTCAACAATCCCGGTTCGTGACTGTACAGCAGGGAAATTGTGGATGTAGTTATATATCTATGAATGTGATACCCCAGCCGCTCCAGACATACAAACAAACCACTCCAGGCTGACAAAGACATCTTAATTGTACTTAAACTGCATCCGCAGTCCACTGCAACTTGATACCTACTCCATTGTCTTCAAACTAGACTAATTACCTCTCGACGTTTCGGCCGCGTTACAGCGACCGTGGTCACGAGTTGACTGAAGCGGAGCTCGACGTTTGTTTGGCAGCCCGGGTCCTTCGAACTACCCGCACTTGATTTTCATCAGTAACGGCTCCCCGAACTACCCGCGTTTCACCGATATTGTCCACCGTTCCTCTATTACACCGACACACAACACTAACAATGTCAGACGCTCGCACCGAATGTTCGTCTCTAGGCTGACACTTATTAATAACCGGATTCCATGAAGACGAAAGCTTAAAACCATCCCCTCGGTTAAAATTTTTATGCTTTTTAATTTCAACCGCTTCACGCACTATTCGCGAGTAATAATGGCGTTCTGTAGAGAGGATTCTGGGATTATGAAGCTCGATCCAATGGTTTGGTCCAGACTCCAACAAGTGCTCAGCTATGGCAGATTTGTTTATTTGGCGATTTTTATAATACCGTGATTAAGTCCCGCGTAAACATAATTATGTGTGAGAATCACGAAAGTTTAAAACAGTAAACTAGACTAATTCATACACATAGCGTATAGAGTAGAGTAAGTAGTAAAGCGTGTCACACACTAAGTAGATACGGTAAAATATCTGTTACTGAACAGATATCTGTCAATATCGCTCCCTATACAGTTCAATGAGCTAACACACACAGCGCAGATTTACCGTCAGGTATCTGTCGGCACCGACATATTATGGAAAAATGGCATTTATACGCAGATAAAATATTATCGACTATCGTATATCCGTAGTCTGTCACGGTCTTAATACGTAGATTAGCAGATGCGAAGATTTAACCACTTTACGTCGAAATAAGGCATTCAATTAACTTCCGTGTGGCGTCCGGTTTAGAATAACACAACTCCATTTCTTCCGTGGATGTCGTAAGAGGCCACTAAGGTAATAAGGTTAAGGTATATTTTAGGCAACAAGCTACCTCTCACAATTACATCTGCCAATTGAAAACCCAAAAATTATGCTGTAAGTAGCCACAAAACGTGAAATAGTAATGATTTTGACTGTAGTGTTTCATGTGCTCTGCCTATCCCTTTTGGGAATGCAAGCGAGATATGTGTGTGTGTGTGTGTGTAAGATAACTCTCTGAAGACGAATTTGAAGGCAAATTCTGGTCAAACCGAAGTAAAATCCAGGATGCCAAGACATCACAGCCTTGCACTAAATGCCTATAAATAGCCTTCGGCTCGCGCCATAACATATACAGGGTGTTCTAAAGCTATGGAACATGAAGGGAAAGTATCTTAAACATTTTAAATAACATTAAGCTTCGGAGATTTTGTTCAATTTTCAAAAATAATTAATTCAATGATTGAATAAAGCTACAAAGTCCAAACATCTTGGTCATGTTTGTATTCCCAAATGGGGTAGAAAATCACACGAAACGGTATTACATAAATAAGTCCAGGACTTATGAAAGAGCAGCATCGCGCAGTACGTGGCTATCCGCCACCGTAACACGTAGCGAGTCTCAGGGTAGTTTTACGTTAAAAAAGTCCATAACTATTTCACGTTTTGTTGCCACTTCAAATAAATTTCTTTTTAAAAATAAAATAGCGACTGGCTGTCAGCCTGTCGCCTAAAATATGTCTTAACCTGTTTCCTTAGTCACTTCTTAGCACATCCACGGAAGAAATGGAGCGGTTGTATTCTAAACCCGACACCATACGGCAAACAAAAATGTTTGTTCGATTTCCAAAAACATATTCTTAAATTAACTAAAATTATTAATTTTGCGCTGTTTTTAAACTTAACTTTACGTACTTTTTCACATTAAAGTTGGTTCGATTGTCAGACAAAGCAAGTAATTTTTAGGTAAAAGGTCCTTCGAGCATGTCCTATTTGCAATGCTTAAGGTAATAATTTTCCTTCATGTCCCGTAGTTTTGGGACACCCTGTATAAACGCCTACGAGGACCGGTTGGACTGGACGGCGGCCATTGTTGGGGCGCCAGGACACGCTTCGGGGCCCTAGGATCTTAGACTAACCAGTCTCCAAACATATAATTATATGTAAAAACATATATCCACGCATATACATACACTAGCTGTCTGCCCGCGTGGAATAGTGACTAATTTCCCCCGTTTTTTCGACAGTTTCCCATATTTCTTAGCTCCTATTAGTCGCAGCGTGATGTTGTATGGCCTAAAGCCTTCCTCGATAAATGGTCTATCCAACACAAAAATATTTTTTCAAATCGCACCAGTAGTTCTTGAGATTAGGGCGTTCAAACAAACAAACAAACAAACTCTTCAGCTTTATAATATTAGTATAGATTAATACCAGTGTGGTGTCGGGTCTAGAATAACACCTCTCCATTTCTTCTGTGGATGTCGCAAGAGGCGAAGGAAATAGGTTTAGGTATGCTTTAGGCGATAGACTAGCAACCTGTCACTATTATACTACCTCTTCCATGTGTTTTCAAACTTATTTATGCTGGAAGTAGCTGCAAAGCGTGAAATAGACAGAATCGTGATTTCGTCTATGTCACGTTTCGTGTGCTCTGCCTACCCCATTGGAGAACTGAGGCGTGATTGTATGTATGTATGTATACATTAATACATTTATAACCATTTCCCCAACTTATGTTGCGTACGCGAAGCAAACGAAACGGGACAAATACAAACCCATGGCTATTTCACGCTTCATAGCCACTACTAACATAATAGTAACAGGTTGCTAGCCTGTTGCCTAGCGTACCTAATCCTATTTCCTTAGTCAACCCTTACGATACACGGAAAAAATGGAGACGTGTTTTTCTAAGTTTTATATGACCTAACTTTTTACCCATTTATGTACTTATTTTAATAATTGTTTTAATACTGTTTTTGTTTACCTTTTATTCTTTTCTAGGGTTCCGTACCCAAAGGGTAAAAACGGGACCCTATTACTGAGACTTCGCTGTCTGTCCGTCCGTCCGTCTGTCTGTCACCAGGCTGTATCTCACGAACCGTGAGAGCTAGAGAGTTGAAATTTTCACAGATGATGTATTTCTGTTGCCGCTATAACAACAAATACTAAAATTAAAATAATTATAAAAATTAAGGGGGGCTCCCATACAAAAAACGTGTTTTTTTTTGCTATTTTGGATCTATTTAAATAACTGTAACAGGTAAATACTTGAAATGCTTACAGAATATTTAATTAAATATTTACTTTAAAAAGAAATAATTAAAATAAAATAAAATTAGTATTTAAGGGGGGCTCCCATATAAAAAACCTATTTTTTTGCAGTTTATTTTTTGCTGTTTTGGGTCTATTTAAATAATTGTAACAGCTAAATACTTGAAATGCTCACAGAATGTTTAATTAAATATCTACTTTAAAAATAAATAATTGAATAAAAATAAAATTAGTATTTAAGGGGGGCTCCCATACAAAAATTCTGAATTTTTGCAGTTTTTGGTACGGAACCCTTCGTGCGCGAGTCCAACTCGCACTTGGCAGGTTTATTGTTATTTTCACATGTTGTGCTCTGTTTTTTATTTTGACATAATGGCTTACGTTTTTTATTCTTACTATTATTTTGAATTCTCGACAGTATTGTTATTGATTTGTGATTATTTGTATTTGGCGATCGTTTTTTGAATTACTTGTACCTGACATGTAAATTAGCTGTAATGTTATTTTCAAAAGGAAATAAATTAATCTATCTATCGATCTACTCAAAACAGCATAAGAAAATGTTTTATAATATTTAGCAGTAAACTTAATGATCTAAGCTAGAGATGAGATCATGCGCAGACGCCGAGGTTGCGCTATAAAAGGACCGCTGACCTCGACCTTACAGGACTGCATGCGATATAGGATTACAGGTAGGGTTGCCACCCTTTATAATAAAGTTTTATACGTTATTTCAGGTAGTTGTAATACTTTATGACAACAATAAAATACACTAAAATATAGGTTCTTACTTCATTTCGCATGATTTAATTTTTTGGAATTTTAAAAGTTTGCTCGTTAATGTTTTCGTTGAGTATACGAACGAAATGGATGATGATGATGAATTGAATTAAATTGAAATTTAATTCATAAAAAAAAAATGAATTTGATCCAAAATGCAAAAAGTAACAAAACATTTTTTTTTAATAATTAATAATAATAAAAGTACTTTAGTTTCATACCATGTACTTTCGTTTTCTTTTCTATAATAAAATAACACTTTAACATAATAAAAAGGTGGCAACCCTAATTACAAGTGACAATAAAGATATCTATAAAATCGTTGAGTATCGTGCCACCCTGTAGCGTACAAGTCACATCTCATTTGCATTTCGCTTGCAACAAATAAAATACATAAAAACACACCTACACCTACGTTCATACGTATTCACAAATGGGGTAGGCGGAGTACACGAAACGTTACATACTCAAAACCATTCCATTCCACGTCTGTCTGAGAGATGAAATACATTACAGTGATAGGTTGCTAGCCTGTCGTCTAAGGCATATTATCTAAACCTATCGTAGTCACCACTTGCGACATCCACGAAAGAATTGGACACATGATTCGACACCATGGATTGTAGATAATGTTACATTAATGCACTAGCCGCCGATTAGATATAGGTCAGGTCAAGAGTATCTACCCGAATTACTCGAAACCAAAAAGCATGTATGAAGAGATTAATGAATGCGAATGAAGCAAAAGAAGCATCTCAGCCGGCCTAGCACGACAGAGCGCGAGTAGTTACTCGCGAGATAGACTATACCTGTCACTGTCCAACTAGAAACGTCAGAAAGTGACAGGTAGACTATCCCGCGCGCGAAACAAGTCGCGCGTGTTCTTGTGCTAAGACTACAGGATCGTAGCAAGTAGAAGAATCTAATCTCTGCCTAACTCTGTGGGTGTGACGGTATGTGTTTCTCTCTCGAGTAACACGCGAGTAGAAACGTCTCCACTCTCTTCTCAGTCAGCGCTACGCCGGCAAACTATTTCGGTGCTTCCGCGTCAAATACTTGAAATACCAGCGGTGGAATGCCCTACTTTTAGAGCTGGATGGTAACAGTACAGGTGACAATGCAATGAAGAGAAACGAAGATAGCAGCCAAAAACATGGACACGCGACCTTAGTCAGATCTTAGCGACAATAATCTAATAAAATATTGAGGCAATAATTAAATCGTCGCGCTTGACCTTAGGAGAGTATCATTTTCCCCATAGGCACCCGCGTTTTTTCATATGAAATCATCGTTTTACTCGGGAATAAAGAGTGACGGGTTGAATGGACCTTTAGACTTTATTTTGGGAAAGGACAGTCAAAGATAAAGATATCGTATATCGTATCGATACAAGGTTATAAAGAAGTGTAAAGAAGTAAAAATGATAAGCACCTCTGAAAATCTTTCATCTCTTCTCTAGCTAGTGAGTGACATTCAGCAAGTCTGAAGTCACATATCGGGACGCTAGTATTTATAGATCGGCCACAATCCTGACAAAGTCTAGCTCAATTTCGGACACCTGAGGAAAGGCGTGTCAGGTCAATGCTCGACTTCCGAGAATTGCCTGGACCATTCGAAACGTGACAGGAGAATGCGGCCGCCGCGATGAGTGACAGCACAAGTTGGAGACCGAAGAATGCGAAGACGAAATTGCAATCTTTATGGCAGTTTATATTAGGACAGCGCAGCGAACGATGAGGTTTGGAGTCAGAAAGTAGAATGCGGATGATGCGTGTTAATTAAGACAAATTACATTTTATACAATAAATATTGAAATATCGTATCGATGGTGCGTACTCACTTTAAAGGGTTTTTTTTGATATTGAGGTAAAAACAGAAAAATAGAAAGAATGAGAGAGAGAGGGCAAATCAAAGAGTAAAGTAAAGTAAAACCACGCACAGAAAAAGAGACGGAGAAACTAATGAATTTGCGTCAAAGAAAATTTATTTGAGGATGTTGTTTCGATGAGAAATCAACTATCTCATGTACCTACTTTTGGAAAGCTGCTAGATTTCTTACAAACACGAAACAGTGAGTGTCCTTCGATACATTAGAAACATCCACTTTATTTCAAAGCAAGAGTCACCGATTTTGAATGAATCTTTAAAACGAATGCTACCTACGTAGACGATTTCACTGTGCCACGTTTAGCAGTAATTCCTGCAGCTTTTAGAATCACGAGCCAATTAATATCGAACTCCGATCAGTAATTTATTGGTATAAATATAAAGTCATTAACACGCGTCTCGGCAGACGCCATGACGTTTACGCCAGCAGCCGTCTTGCCCTCCGGAAATAGAGTCAGCCCACGTACCGCTCTCTGGCTATCGCTATTATAACCCACATATATATAGCCCGCCCTCTTTCGGTTTGCCTATGACTTTTTAAATAAGTTAAAAAAAGACGGCGGGCTGGAAGCTGGAACCGTTGGGGATGAGATGTGTTCTGACTTTCAAATATGCGATGAAATGATGTGCTTCAGTTGTAGTTTGAAGACTTTGAGAGCTTTAAGCAAAATATGTGGTGCCGGGTTAGAACAACACCTCCCACTTTCTTTCCATGGGTGTCGTATGAGGCCGACTCTACGAAAGGGTTAGTGTATTGTGATGGGCTAGCAACCTGTCACTGGACTGGATTTTTGAATTCATGTGCTCTGCCGACCCCTCTTGGGAATACAAGCGTGAGATATGTAAGCAAAATGTTGATCCGTCGTATTCGTATACTTTGGGGTCAGCAAAATGTTTTATCACTCCAGTGTTGTCTGCTAAATGCTTAATGAGAGCTATTGCCAAAGTCTGTAACCTTTTTCTCTCATGGTACAGTCAAGAACAGAGACATCGCTACGGTCAAACTGCCAAAAATACGCACACACGCTCTTACGGCAACTACTTCAAGGTCGCGTGTACAAATTTTTGGGACTTTAATTGTGTAAATCTTTGTCACTTGCAATCACAACATCAACAGTCGCAAGCGTAATCGATCGGCCACACATCATTGGCCTACTCTAATCAATTGGTCAACTCTAAAACAATATCCAATGATTCTGAAATAGGAAGAATGATATAAAATGGTACTTATATTTTAAAGGAAGATAGGATAAGAGAAGGGAGAAAAACAAAATAAGTTCAGAACACAATCAATATTCCCAAGTTTTTAAATAAATTACTAAAAATAAATCAGTCAATCAACCAAGTAAAATATCAGCGAGACTTTGAAACATAATAGCTCATAGCATTTATACACATTCCAATGAACAGTAACCTATTTTGACACAGACAACGAATATTTTCCGTCACTCATGACAAGGATATTTTGCAAGCGAGCAGGCGGATTTTATGGCACATAATGGCCCCTACCTCTCTGTGTGTTATTTTACCAAGAATAAACAGCTATAAACCAGATATACACCAGAATATGGTTGTAAATAAGGCATGTCATCTCGTGATTTACGTTAATGAAGTCCCATTGAACCTGTAGCTAGTAAAAACTCTTGATGTGGAATCACAAATACGCGGAGTTTTCGATACGATGGATGATGTTCGGCATGCGCTTAATTTTTTAATGGAGGTATGTATCGCATCCCTAAAAAATCTTTCTGACAATCATCCTCGGTTTACGCGTTCAGGGTGTTATTCTAAACCCTAAATGTTCACGTCATAATCCATAAGGAAACTCTGCAAAGTTTGGTCCTATTGACTTAAAATTTAGTACACATAATACCTACGATGAAAATGAAGGGCAGTTGGTTAAGTTAGCTGTTTCAATGGTCAAATACAACCTAAAATTTAACTAACACGCCGTATTACGGTCAAACCAATTGATTTGTGACCCACCACAAAACGTCACAATAAACGTAAACGTAATAAAATTTCCCTTTGTCGAGCAACGGAAGGTCATGATTGTCATGAAGAAGTAACTGTTAATAGGGTCTATGGTGGGACAAGAACCAATTGGTTTCACTGTGTGTCGTTCGGCCGATGAACATTTGTCATTTCTCTCGCGAATCTTATTACGCGAGCAAACTAATTCTGGCTGACCTGATTTTGAGCTATGAATGAACAGGATTCTAGGAATTGCCATTGTAACTACGCTGCTGAATGCCAGCTATGCTGGGTGCTGTGGCAGGAAAAGGCGTCTAAGCTACCAAACTAAACAGTAAATTTTCGAGAACTATGTAGTTTTGTTGCGAAATGCAGTTGCATTTTGAATATGATCACGATTAGAAAATACGCGATTTTAGTAACGCTTGTTTTGAGAATCGTCGAAGATAAAGTAAAACCTCTCTTACTTCTCATATTTTAAAGATTTTTGTATAGATCAGAATCCTCTAAAAATGCTAGAAGCCACTAAGAAACTAGGCACATAAATGATTTTGTTTATGTAACGTTTCGCTAGCTCTGGCCCATTTGCGAATATAGGCGTGATCAGTATGTTCAGACTTCAGAGATCAGTTTTTAACCCCCGACGCAAAAACGACGGGGTGTTATAAGTTTGACGCGTCTCTCTCTCTGTGTGTGTGTGTGTGTGTGTGTGTGTGTGTGTGTGTGTAAATGTGTATGTGTCTGTCTGTGGCATCGTAGCTCCCAAACGAATAATCCGATTTTAATGCGGTTTTTTTTGTTCGAAAGCTATATCCGTCGAGAGTGTTTTTAGCTATGTTTGGTGGAAATCGGTTCAGACCTTCAAGGTCATCAGGTCATTGGTTAGGTGTGATGAGAATGTTGCACGTTCAGTAAAGCCATCGAGTTGGGGCTCGTCGGGGGTTTTTTAATTTTTAATTAATGTTGGTTATGTTACTTACGGTAAGAAAACCAACACTAAATTACATATGAAAAACTAATGACAGTCTTTAAGGCATTCAAATCGATAATGCTGTTGATTTCAAGCAGATCAATGCAAAAAAACTAAAAAAAAAATGTTGAAAGATTTAAGTCTTCTAAGCCCCATTATTAAGGGAGACCGAATAATAAACAGGACCAACAAATACAACGTGAACCTAAAGCGATATAAGATGATGATGGCGATATGAGTGATGATCTTAATATTAAAGTAATATTTATGCAGTGACGACGTCACTTTTGCACCCCGTGTTATGATAATCAGGGATGTAACGGGGGTGGTTTAATCGGAACGGAAATCAGGGTTGAAGTTATCACATTCGACTATTCGGATTTGGAGCTGGAATTGGAAGCAGAAGCAACAGAGAAGAGGAGCAGAACAACCTTTATGTAATGTGACAATAACTCTTACTTGACTTGAAGTCAAAATCTGTCAGAAAATTAGATTTAATTACAAAACCAATAAATACTTCGTTTCAATTGAGATCAGACAAAATTAGGAATCCAAATATGACAATAACAAACTGAAAATCATTAATGCAAGAACACTTATTATACCTACTGTTTGTTACAATGTTCTTAATATAAATGGTATCACCATTTGGGGTGACGCCTTCGGTTTAAAACCGTGTAAGGATTTCACCGTTGTAACTTTAATCTTAAATGAAACGATTCTTAAATCTTGTATCTTGCACATTAGGTCAGGCTTAAATTAGATCAAGAGACTTGAAAACAATAGGAGTCAAAGTTTCGGAACCACAGGCGTTACATCAATCGGAAGTTTCGACTTCTCGAAGTGTGGCGTAGGAGCTCTGAAAGATTCAGAATGATAATGATACTCGTATTACATAGTCTATTTACAGCCATATCAGAAAGCAAGGATTTGCTGTATCCTGTCGGTTTAAAATAACGCCTCTCCATTTCTAGCGTGGATGTCGTTAGAGGCGTCTCAGGAAATAAAGGTTAAAGTAAGTTCTAGGCGGCGCGGCGGGCTAGCATCCTGTCTCCTGTCACTATTATACCTGCCAACATAAAACCTAAAAATATACTAGAAGCGGCCACGAAACGCGAAAAAAAAAAGTCTTGTCTATGTAGCGATTCGTGTGATGTATGAAATGTTTGAGAAAAGTCACCTACGACATTATTGTAACCTTTAAAAACGAATACTCCAAGAGGGCTCAGCACAGACGCTCGCCGAAACAATTAGTGGACCTACGTAAAAATGGCTTGATGACAGACACCATGCCAAATGGTTTATAAATAGCCCCAACCCGCGGATTGGCCAAAATGTCCAATATTCAGGGCAAGTAACGCCACGCAACGCCGCGCGAGTTGCGCGGGTTAGTTCTATTTCAATATTTCCATTAGCGACAACTGTTAACGTATTAGTTTACAATACTGTCACGTCTGCGTTCATAAATCGGGTAGGCAGAGCACAAGATACTTTAGACAAAACTATGGCCTACGGCTATTTCACGTCTAGTAGCAACATCTAGTATAACTTTAGGATTTTAACATACATACATACATACATATTCTCACGCCTGTAATCCCAAGAGGGGTAGGCAGATTTTAAACGGATAAGGTACAAGAGAGACGATTGCTAGTTCGTCGACTAAGGCGTACTTAAACCTTTTTCCCTAGTCGCCCATACGACATCCATGGAAGATATGGAGAGTAAAATAGCACATAGGTTAGTTTACAATACTTGTGGGCCATTTTACAAAAAGTTGTGGGTATGCCTAAAATTCCTTATTTTCTTAACTTAAGGTAAAAAACTGACCTTAGTCTCTAACGTGACAAACTAAACTCGACTTGCTCGACGTCGAGCTGTCAAAATTAGCTGTCATGTTGTATGGAAAATTTGACAGCTCTACTTTGTGCTTGTTTAAGTTAGTTAAGTACGTTAGTAAATACCACCACAGAGAGAATCATTGTTCAGTTGTTTTTAAAGAAATACATCGTTTTCATTGACGCCTGAATGAATATTACACAATTGAATTGAACTTTGAAGTTGTATCACAAATTTAACACACGCAACTCTGTCGCAATCAGACGCATCAATCTTACGGAGCTAAGGCCGTATCCCTTAAATCATTACGCTCGGTGGTATCACATGTGATGCAGCTGATTTCAATCTGTAAGCACGTCACACGCCCCCGTTTTGCGTCAGAGACAACTCAGTTAGCGGGATTTTGTATTCGTAAACTTCAATATATTATGTTAAATGTAATAACATAATGATTTGATGGCTTGACAAAGAAAGCTGCTTTACCAATATTCGAAGGTTTGTTGAATAACACAAAAGTAAAAATGTATTAAACTTTACTAGAATTATTTAAACTGGCAAAACGACAGTGACAAAGCAAATCACCAAATGAGAATAAACAGTTACGGTTTTGCCTATGTAATGTTTCGTATAATCTGCCTATCTATTTTAGGATAAAGACGTGATGTTTACGCATTTATTTCAATATTATTCTTTCATTAGTTAGTGTATTGTATGTAGTAGTGTATTGTGGGCGATGGGCTAGCAACCTGTCACTGCAATATCACGTTTAACCATCTGGTTACACTGAAATTGCTAAACGTGGCACTGGACTTTCGAATTCATGTGCTCTGCCTACCCCTCTTGGGAAAACAGGCGTGAGGATATGTATGTATGTATATATGTTATTCTTTAATTTTTTCCTGTGTGGTGTCGGGATAGAATAACACTTCTTCATTTCTTCCGTGGATGTCGTAAGAGGCGACTAAGGAAAATAGGTCATTATTATACTACCCCTTCCATCTCTTTCAAATCTAAAATTATGTCAAAAGTGGCTGCAAAGCGAGAAATAGTCATCTAGGTTTTGTGTGTTTTTTGTGTAACTACACCATTTGGGAACAATGGCGTGATTGTATGTAATACATGTATGTATGTATCATTCTTCCTGATCCCGTATTCTTCCCTCGTCTCCGAAGAGAGGACTTCCCATACTTTCATCCGGTTAACTAATTCGAACCACGCTTTCGGGAAACGGTTATTTTCGTCAATCCGTTCGCTCTTAGGATTGTTTATTTTAATAACTCGGTGTTTCGCGTTGAAATCTTGTTCGGCTTGGAATTCAGAGATTTGGTACATTATGAATGTCAACATGACAGTTTAAGTGGCGAGGCAAGGTATTGTCAACGTTAAATTAACCCATTGAATTGAAAACGTTACAGCTGGGAATAAAATAAAACATAATAACACGAGTTTTAACAGCAAATAGATGTAAATGATTATTGTATTGTATGACTCTTTATTGCACATAAATTGAACACATGTCATTTGATCGGAATTAAAATTCCTTTTGAAAATTACATAACTAACATCTAACTTGTATGTCAACATTGTCAAGTATAGTATCCTTAAATGCATTGAGTTCATTTTTATGACTTTTATATTTGAGAACATAAAGTCTGATTTTATAACTTGTACATACAACTGTCTATTTCATTTCCACTCTCCTGAAAAGTTACGAAAGCACCCATTTGACCTATGATTTTCAAGTCGAGAACAATCCTATCGACTGCGCCATGTTTCAAGAGATATAAAAGTGTAACAAAATAGGTATCACGTTTTGTAAGTGTTGTCATTTCATTACGGGAATGCCCGCTGAAAACTAAAGCGAAAACGTCGTAAACTCAATAGCGTCTGCAGGAACAAAATGTACGATAATTCTAAGCGAGATTTAGAAAAAATTTGGCACGATTGCAAAACAATAAACAGCAGAGGAATGCATGGAATCGCGTGATTTCCCCGTATCCCTGGGGTCACTAACACTTTGTTTCACGATACAATGCAACTTGCATTCACCAATTATTTCGTTCGGTACAGGTTAATAGCTATCCCAAACTCCTATGACGCGCTGCCACGTTTTTGCAAACACGACCTTGCCGCGGTCACGTAAAGTTTATATTACTACTCCCCACTGATGCAACATAGAACTCGCGAATGTTGGTAGAAATGTGTTTTTTTCTCGCTCAATGGATTTTTCAGGAAGCTTGGCGAAAGGCCAGGAGACTAGAGGTATTGCAGGGGGGGGGGGATACCTTGGTGCCAACCAGACTAACTGTTACTTGCATTACAGAGATTAGACTGCTGGTTAAATGTAGAATTATCATCAGCATGACGGATCATAGGATACATTTGATACAGGAATACGTTTTATACTAAAATTACTTTCATATTGCTAGAAAAGTTGAAGCTGATAGTGAAATAACGGAACTACTCACGTTTTTTATACAGATTGACCCGAAACATGTCGAGCTAATCTTGGTATTCTTGGTATAAAAAACGTGAGTAGTTAGTTTTGCACTATGTGTGAGTCTCACGGTAGTTTTATGTTTAAAAAAGTTGAAACTGCTAATTTTGTTGAATTTAATCCAAGGTTATTGTAACTACAAGACCCATCAGTGACGTATCACACAATAAAAACTTCGGTATTTATTCAGATATTTAGCTTTGACACGAATGTAATAGTAATGACAATATCAGCACCAAAGAAACTACTAAAACTGAACTTGAACACAATATTCCACGGAATCCAGTAAACAATCTGGATCTCCTCAAATCCAATGTGAATGTTACGTGTGTAGCTGTAATAGTAACAGTGCAAAATAGAACTATTTCGCAACAGGAACACGGCGCTCCGTTCAAGGTGCATGATCTCACGTGCAAGCAAACACGGATACATTATACTTGTTTATTTTGGACGAACAAATGGGTCATACTTGGTGATTCATGTTGGAGATACAGTGCCAGAGAAATAGGGGCTTCATTTTAAATGCTGTAACAGCAAAACAAGTGAAGGTCAGGAGACAGAAGAACGATCACGCATGGGAAAGAAAGCTGAGAAAAAGGAAAGCGATAAAACTGTATTATTCATATAACTCAGCACATCTTGTTAAGTGTTAAGTTCGATAAGATATTGAACAAAAATTAAAACTTAGAATCAATGTCAATAACCAAATATCCACCGATTTCACACGCGATATTTCGAAAGTTCATTCCGTAGCCAGTAGTATAACATTTTGGTTCGGCAAGCGTTAATTTTCCGCCCAAAAAATTAGCACAATTTCACTCCATCTGCTAGAAATAGCGCGACGTCTGCAGAATCTGCGCTTGGCCTAAATTGCAACTGACCGATTTACCCAAGACTCGCTGTCTAGTTTCAAACAAGACTTACTGAAGCTGTATCAACGCAGATTCTATTCACGTCATGCAGGAATATTAAATTTGTGTCATTGAAAGAGCTTCAACCTTTTTCACATTTGACATTTGGCAACTGTTCTTTGGAACTTAGAGACATGTCAAAAATTGCAACTTATCTATGTTATCTTGCCTTACCCAATTAATTTCCTTGGTCCGTATTGGGTACGTAATTTACTGTCACTTGAGATAAAATGGTGTGTGTTTGTAAGGGAATAAAAATACTATCTTTTATGGATATGTGTCCTAGCCCCTTCTGATTAGGTTACGTTAAGTTAGTCTCACTATCCATCCAAATTTATAAAAAAAATCGTAAGCTATCACTTTACTGTCTCTCTGTCACCATGACTGACGAAATTTTACTTCACAATCTAATAACAGGAAACAGTTGTCCGATGTGATCAGTTAGTTCAGCGGATGACAATATTGCAATATTTTTTGGGCAGCACCAAATTGAATGATATCCAAGGTTTAGCGCCGCTGAAGACGAAGCTGAAGATGGGTATGCCACAACTAACCCAATTAATTTCTGTTTTCTCCAAATCAGCAACCTTGCTAGTCCAGGACGAGAGAAAGACGTCAACAAATAAAAATATAGTTGACCAGTTGGTCGGCGGCCAACAGCGTTAATTTCGGGGGCGGCTGCGCGGACGCCGCGTCAATCAGCCGATATGACATGATCGAGGCGGACGGAGAAACTCTGCTCCGATTTATTAATTAAAATATGCGGTATGAATCCTATAAAGATATGTGAGAGGTTTCATAACATTATAAGATATTCCATCAACAACAAATTTCGGCCAGTGTTGTAATGTAATAAAGTAACAAATTATACTGTGCGACTGGTGCGAGTATGTATTATGAGTGGGTATAGGTAAAGTCAGCTATGTTTCATATAATTTTCCATACAAAATGCCTAAACCAAGTATCAATAACTCGAAAACTATACAAGCTTAGCAAACATTGCAAAGGAATTCAACGATGCGACTTCGTGATTTTATCCAACCAAAGAATTTATTTAATTTCATGTGTCTGGCTAATAAAATCACTAGCAAATACTAGCAAATACACTGTAATAATACTGGATGAAATCAAAATGGTGAGACAAAGTTAGTGTTCCTTACTCAGCTAATGCTGCACAATGGAATGCTCTCATTTGTTTTAATTAGTCTTCTTAAATTTGAGGTGTTCATTCATACGTACATTGACGTCGTGATTACGGTCCACCTGTGTCAAAATTTTGTCAGGGTAATTTTAACAATGGAACTAATACATATGTATGTAGCGTCGCATTAATTAAGTAAGAAGCATTCATTTTGGATCATCAATTTGATTTTATCCTGTATTAAACCATATCTACTGTGTATATCACTCTTTGATTAGCGATTTGGCTCCACACGTTCTCTTCTCTTCTACATCCGTATCTGTTTCACATTACCACACACACTTCTATAACTACCGGGGAATCAACCTTACAAATTCACAGACAAAGAGACAAGCTCTTTGTTACTAATATTTAACTTTCCGTGTAGTATTTTGTCCGAAAAGCTCCAACATTTCCAAGCGACCTTCAATATTTGCGACGTTTCGCACTCAAAGCAAACTATTGATAATTTCCGCACTCAAAATAACAGCGCAAAGACAAAGCAATCAATTTAATTAGATATCTAATTGTCAGTTCAAATAATGCATTAAACAATTAGTTGGCCCACTGGCGTTTGTGCCTCTGCCAATGTTGTGATTGTCTCGTCGACAACTTCAGATAAAAGTGGACCAGCCCCGCTAGTAAAATGCTAGTGCAGAGGAATTCCTCTATAAATTTAAGTGTTTTCGGTGATTATTTTCCTAGTTTACGACGCCAGGTTTAATGGTCAACCTTAGACGAAGAATAACTACTGCGACTTGTCTTCAAAGCTCACGGGCACCCTAAATTTGATTGATGCTTGGAAACGAATGAAATCTTGAGTTTTGTTACTTTTACTTTCTGTCCAGAGCTAACCGCTTTTAATGTGCATCACATTGCGACAGTGTGAAGCAAAAGAGTCTCGGTGTAGGGTATTACCACACCAATCAATTAAACGTCATCCAAAGACTTTGATCGACGGTAGGCAACGACTGACAGTTTCGATCTCGATAGATATCGGTTGATGTTGATACTATCGAGCAATAGATGTGGCAACACCCTTAAATTTTGAATCAAAGCTGCAATACAACTCACATATCTAATTATTTTGTTTTGGTCCCAAATTTTTACTTTTGTAAGTGACAACCAAAAGCACAAAAAGTCGGCAGTTTTCGCTTAGCATAAGGTAGGCCGACTACGAATTTTGCCGAGTACCTGGTGGGTCGACTAATCGGTTCTCAATTTCCCGATTTATAGTAGAGGTACAGGTAGGGGAAAGCAGGTAGGGTTCGTACACCAGGAGCATTCGTACAGTGGCCATATCTAAGCTATCGAATACATCACAGTGTTCGTGTTTGTACGCGTGATTCCCGTTTATACGCGCCGCGTACCTGTGGAGTGGGGAGACTGTGCTGCCACAAGTTTAGACAGAGCAGGTCGATATGTGTTTTTGCTCTGCGTGACAAATATTTGTATTCATCTTTGAGCACGCTTAGCGGGTATAAATAATTCTTAAGCTCTTCAAGTTGTTTATTATATTTGATGCTACACAATCTTAGTTTCATATTTAAATGGTTATTTAATCTTATCTAGAACGGTAATTTTTATTTAAATTTTTGTTGTTGGTT
>BHDV01001223.1:144308-163478 GCA_005406045.1 Adoxophyes honmai
GACCAGCGTCAAATTATGTGTAGTTCAAAATTGACTCTTAATGTCAAAAGACAAGGTTACAAATAACTTGGATTTTATGTACTATCTATAGGACGCAGGTCGTCAGGAGGATAAAATAATCTCATTGCGTTTAAGTTTTGTTGATAGCGATAATCACAAGTATGTATATGTTAGGCCTGTTCTTGTCTATGCAGCTTTTCGTGTGCTTTGGCTACTACAAGCAGAAAAGGAAACACTACAGCTGTGGTTTCGAATTTCATGCCGAAAGTCATACCACAACTCTAACCGACATAGAAACAGCACGAGTACCGTTCCAAAAGCATAAACATAGCGGAATATGTTTGTAGCATTCGATAGGTTATAAACGGTCGCGTGCGGTTATTTCGGAGGACTGTACAGCAATGGCTCTCAAACTCAAAGTTTTAGGAAATCTTGCCCGTATGGTATGGGGTTTAGAATAACACCTCTCCATTTCTTCCATGGATGTTGTAACAGACGACTAAGGAAATAGGAAGGTTAAAGAATAAGGTATGTATGCTAGCAACCTGTCATTACTATACCTCTTATAACTAGCATATTTTGTAGTGACTGCGAAACATGATGCGAAATCTGTATGTAACGTTGCGTGAGCCCTGCCTAGTGATCCTAAATGGACTAGTAAAGTGTGTGTGTATGTGTATAAAAAGTATCATGGTCAAAGCCTGTATTTAGATTGTTGTATTATCCTTTGCTGTAATTTTGTACTTATTTCTAAACAGAAACAAGGCATCGCCAAGCGCCAAGGTCGTGGTAATTTCTGAACCAATACAGAGAAAACAAACCATCGTGAAATTGGCAGAAAAACAATCAGTGCGCGTCTATCTGCTGCCATGTCGCTTAGCCCGAAACATGTCGAGCTAATCTCGATATAAAAACGTGAGTATATCCGTTTATTTCACTACGAGTGAGTCTCACGGTAGTTTTGTGTTAGATTCATAAGACAATAATAATATATATCTTTGTCTATTCTGTATACAAAATGTAATAGGGTCAATGAACTATTTTATGTCACTGGTTGTCATGGCCATCTCTCGAGTCCAGCTTGAGTCGCTAGGTAAACTTGTGATTCCACTCATTCACGCGTGATGCCCTGACCCAAAGAAATAGGGATTCATTTTTATTATAACAGATCCTCAATGTAGGTAGTTTGAGAAACGCTACCCCATAAAGAGTTAAATAGCTCCGTTTAGGCTGAGCCGATATGTAGAACAGATGCCTCGTGTTTATTAAGTTTTAATCGTTTCAGGGCGCCTTCAACTTGGCATTAAGTGCTCGAAATTGCCGGTGAGACGCGTGAGTTAGTAGGGACATAAAGAAAGCTTTCCTGGACTTAATAACCACCATTACGAGTAGTTTTAATGTGGTCTTTCAAGACAATAACAGCTCTGAAGCGATGCTCATTTAGTGAAATTAAAGGACGCCACGGGCGTAGCCAGGATTAAGTTTCGGGGGGGTTGGTTCGGCCAAGTGCGAGTCGGACACAAAAAATCACGATTGTTGTATGGGAGCCTCAAAATTTCGGGGGGGGNNNGTTTGAACCCCCTAAACCCCCCCTGGCTACGCCCATGAAGGACGCGCACTATCCGTCTATCCGCTGCTGTGCGCGTAGCTCCAGATGATGGTTCACGAATTGCCCCGAAACATGCCGAGCTAATCTCGATATAAAAACTTGAGTAGATCCGTTTTATTCCACTACTAGCTTTCCGCCCGCGGCTTCGCCTGCGTGGAATTCGGTTATATTGCGGTATAAAGCGAACATTCCCTCGGGAACATCATTTTATTTCCGGGATAAAAGTACCCTATTATTTAATCCGGACTTCTAACTTTACGTCTGCAAAATTTCAAAGCAATCGGTTCAGTAGTTACGGCGTGAAAGCGGAACAAACAAACAAACAAACAAACAAATTCACTTTCCGATTTATAATATTAGTAAGGATTTCTATTTGAGGATAGACTGAAGAGATTCTGGGCATTTAACTGTTCATAGGAAAAGCACGGCTTCTGTAGGTTTAGTCCAGCCATCTTTAATGTTTTACCTTGCGCTTTGTTAATGGCCATAGTGAAACTAAGCTCAAGAGAAAATTGTAGCCTTTTAAACTGGAACAGAACATACCAGGAGATCTGTGGGAATTATTGGTATTCGTGGGATTATTACATTTTCACCCTTTCTTACCGCGAAATAGCCAGGCGCTAAAGATATTGCAGCCAAGCTGTGTGACATGAAGTCTCATCTATAATCTCGATGCATCCGAATTTCGCATAAGCATAACTGAGACACACTGGGATGCCTAGTTGTAATTGAAGCTTGTGTGGGTTACACCTGACACTTCAAGCAAACGAATTTAGAAACTCTACCTACGGAATCTGCATCCGCTGTGTTCTGTATCCATAACTGTGTTGTATCTCCTGTAGGGCTTGCAATTAGTAACTAATAGCTAGAAACATGAATCTGGGTGCAGATGGCATCGTTTTATAGTGGTGGCCCTCGGCAAACACATTTCAATCAAGCTTACGACTTCGTTAGAATTTTCTTTTTTTATTCCTATTAAACTTATGCGTGTTACTTTACTCATGTTGTGTGTTTACACATGTGAGTTTGTGTGATTAAACAGCCGATTCTTAAGTATTTTGTGCTTTTTTAAACTTTTCTAAAATATTTGAATATTATTCGAATAATTCGAATACTTCCAAATTTGCGAACCGAATATTCGAATATCAAAAATAGTCGAATATTGCAAGCCCTAATCTCCTGGTACTAACTACCACGGACAACATGCCGTGTTTGAAAATACCTAGATGTTAATACATACATACATACATAAGCTTGATTGAAATGTGTTTGCCGAGGGCCACCACTATAAAACGATGCCATCTGCACCCAGATTCATGTTAATCTAATGTTCTAAATCTCTACACATTTTAGGTACCTAAGGGCGGTGGTCACCAATCAGTTAAAGTTAAACGAATGGAAAATGTATTCAATTTTCTTTCGTTAAAGACCGTTAAAGATTCGTTAATAGGTACTTTTATTTATAACGTAAAAACACCCTTAGTTATTTCATTAAAAAAACGATTATGGCGTAGTAAACAGGCATATTTTACCAGACGTATAATAGGGGCAGCGCAGACGACAGACTTTTGTGCGATCGAGCCTACGGAGCAGTAAAATCTCTGAATGGCGCGCAGAGAGTTTCCATTCAGAGTTTTTATGGCTCCGCAGACTCGATCGCACAAAAGTCTGTCGTCTGCGCTGCCCCTTAAATTGATAAACTTAAAAACACGAAAATTTAAAAAGTCATTTTATTAATTTTTTAGACAATTTTAAATATTTCCATACTTATATTGGTAAAATACAATTTATCAACTTCAGTTCAGCATATTTTACATTCAGATGTATTCATAAAGATCTGCTGTACGTACATACGTTATTTAATTTAACTTAAAACTATTAAATCCAACAAAACAACTTATGTGTTAGCTGTTGTTACAGCCAAGAAGCATAGGAAACGATTATAATGGCTAAAAAAACACGCAACTTGGTTGATCCAGGATACGACTTTATCACTCAGAGACTTAGATTATTACGCTGGCACGCCGAGAACCCAACTGAATGTGAGCTCTCGTATAGGTACAGCAACCTCATAATGCGGCAGACGGTCGCAGGTTCTATTATGCCACTTACTTATTGCCGGGAGCGTTATTCGTTTCCCCAGTGGACACCAGAACAACTTTTTTTTTATAAAAGCTGGTGCGCAAGTCTACGTCGGCGGCGCGGAGCGTCTGTCCCTGTGACTTGTTTATCGTCATGGCAAAACACACGCTCACGGCAATCTGAAGACGTACGTATCTACGGCAGTATTGATGGATAGGTACCGCCTGTTCCCCTTCACTTTCCAGTAATGCGCTCATGAACAGCAGTTGCCTGGTCATTTTTTGGGGTCAGTAAGGCTCGTTCAAACATCCAAAAAATCTCGTGGAGTATAATTTCACGCAGGTCTCCATAAACGAATGGATGGATTGATCAATGGATGGCACAGTTGTACAAAGAGACTACCGCAGTCGAATTAATCCATTGTTTTCCTGTCCTTCTCCAACTTGAAGTAGTATTTCGGAGAATTCTTGAGCGTGTGAACTACTCCGTTGGTTGCAACCTCTGCACGCTCGGCCACAACGTCGATCGTTTTAGGCAATTATTTACTTCGTTGGCTCTAGTCCTCGGGTCAAAACCGGCAAAGTCTGGTGGAAATCACCGGAAAAGAGAAGTTTGATCCTACCCATGGTGCGAGCCGAACATCGTATGTCTCGCAGCATTCGGTCAACTGCTTCTACTGCCTTTTTGTGGGCCATTGTGCATTCGTCCCAAACGATAAGACAGATCAGACAGATAAGATCTTTGAATACTTTTGCTTTGTTATTATTTCGACACATTAGATTACTTCTTTGGCAAACCGGTGACAGCTCTGTTGATATGATTCGTTGCCCGGCAACTTTCGCGACCCGGGGACCATGCACAACAAACAGCCAAAAATTTTAAAATCACCAAAACGTTTTCAGTTGTCGATTCTAAAGCCCCTTAAATTGTTTTTTCGTAAATATCTTCCATGTACAGACTTTCGACCCTATCTTGCTTTATTATTATGTATCTAGATTCTCAAGTAAGATTAAAAATGAACGCGGAATTATACGTGAAACGGAAAATGCAGCAGAGTCTCTTGTCATTGAACAACAGACATTTTGACAGCCACCATATCTTAGGGAATAAGGGCTAATTTACTAACAAATATGTAAGAAATTATCGCTCTAGCGACTTCAGTGCTAAAATTACCTATTTTGCTCGCAAAAAAGCGTAATATGGGTTACATTATTGGAGTTTTAGTACGGATCCCTAATTTTTTTGAAAAAATAATATAGCCTATGTTCAGCGCAGATAGAGTAGCTTTCTAACAGTGAAAGAATTTTCCGAATCGGTCCAGTAGTTTCGGAGCCTATTCAATGCAAACAAACAAACAAAAAAACAATCAAATCTTTCCTCTTTATAATATTAGTATAGATGAATAAATCTTACTGTAAGTTCGATGCTCTTTTTGAATGATTCGGTTACTATTGGTAAAAGCGTCGGGATTCTCGTATTTTTTTGTCAAGTCGAACTTCTCTGAAATTAAATATCACACCAGACAGGCAATTAAGTATAATGTTCAATCAGTCTTAGCCCGTGTGGTGTCGGGTTTAGAATAGCATCCCATTTCTTCCCTGCATGTCTTAAAAGCCCACTAGGGTATAGGTACGTTTTGGCTTACAACCTCTCACTTTATCTAACTTAAAAACTAAAAAATATGCTGATGTAAAATGTAGGTAAATGTAGCAAATATGTAAGTGGCTACCAAACGTTAAATAGCCATTGTAGCATTACGTTTGCTCTGTCTACTAATACCTACTTTATTTGGCAGTACAGGAGTGACAGATGTACGTATAGGACATTATCACAGTAATGCAATTGATAAAAATAATGTAGTCCCATAGAGACGGAATTTGGAGACTAGATAGGTAATACTGTACCGTAGAGCTCCATTCAACGGAACACCTTTTTTATCATTACCAGAGATCGTTTGCGACATTGTTTGCAATTATGTGGACATGACTCGAAAATTAATCAAAATGTTATTCAGTTAATTAATTTTTTAGATACAAACATACATGCATATAATCACGTCTACGTTCTAAAATGGCGTAGGCAGAGCACACGAAACGTGAAATAGACATAACCTTGATTACAACTATTTCACGTTTCGCAGTCACTTCTAGCATCATTATTTTAATTTTGTACTTGACATATAATTTGATTTCTAGTCAATAAATACAAAATTTTGTGAAAATATTGGTTTATTAAAAAAAAATTGTCAGAATTTTTGCAAATCTTTATTTATTGATTATAAGAATATAAATATTTACGGAAACTATAACCATTTTAAATATGAACCTTTTGCTAATAATTATTTATGTAATTAATCGTCGTCGTAACGTCAATTTTTTTTAAGTTATTATAGAATATACGTGCTTATAAGCACTTTATAATTAAGCTATTATCGCCAAAAATTTAAATTATATTTCAATGAATAATTAATTATAACAGTTTGATTAATTTTGGAGTCATGTCCACATAATTGCAAACAATGTCGCAAATTTATCCGATCTCTGATCATTACTGAAAAAATGTTTGAAAGATTTAATATTACTGTGTTTACATTGCTCCATTCGTAAACTTAGAAAATGGGAACACAAACATGTTCATTGAATAAATCAGACGGAACCCTCCTACAGCCAATAAAAACTGTTAATGATTGCATCTCAGAAAAAACATCCTAAAACTATTACGCAAGACACAAACGTTTCAAGAGAAAACTACGTTACTAATAAGCGGCTTGATAAATTTCATAATATCATCGAGGAGATTAAACATTTTTTTTCTTGATAAATTTTATTTTAAGCATTTTAAAATATAACCCTTGACGCAGCGATACGCTTGCACTGCTATGATATTTTGAAAGACATAACTGTTTTATTAATTATATTGGCCCCGGGCCAATGTCACAGGAACTAAAAATATACAGCGCTCTAGTAACAACTTATTCGATTTAAGGAAAGTTTGAGGTCAAGGGAACGTATGGATGACAGATTTGTGCAAAACTTTTCATTTCGAGATAAAAACTTGTTGACGCTACTTCGGAGTTTTATATCCAACGATTAATTTTATCTTTTGCCGTCACAAAATACACAATTCATTACTTATTTTACTGCCTTCTTCCTATTTCTTACTACTTTTTCCAATGTACAGTCGAGTTCATTAATATATGAGCAAAACTGAGGATTCAAAAATATCTGTACACCTTTATGACATTGACAATAAGGTGCAAAAGTTTACATATTTGGCATATGTCTGCTCATATATTTATGAACTCGACAATACCCATACTCCACCACCATCTAGAGCATCGTTTCTTAACCTCGGGTCGCGACCCTGGGTCGCGGGCCATGTCGAGATAGGTCGCAGGACCCGCGGGACTTTTTGAAAAACAAAGGGCAATCACTGCATTTAATTTGTTTTTAATGTTTAATTGGGTCGCGGGCTTCTAATATTTTTGTATTTCGGGTCGCCAGGCAAAAAGGTTAAGAACCGAAGATCTAGAGTCTAGATAGATTCTAGACTACAGATCGACGTTTTCAGACTCTGTGGAGTGATGATCTTCGCAAGGCTGACAAGATCTGGAGGAGAGTGGCTCGTGCTGGTGAGTGTGGATCGTGCTCACTTGCTCAGTGACATGACACGGTAGAGGGCTGTGTCCAGCAGTGGACTAGCATAGGCTGATGATGACGATGATCTTTACTAGTATTTGACGACGTACCATTGCGAACCGGGATTTTTGAGCCACTTACCTATGTTTGTAACTTGGTCGTGTAATACTAATCCAATAGCCAACATCTAGTCGGTCACATCGGTCATTAATTATACGTCTAAATTGCGAACAGTGACAAGTGGCTCAACAATCCCTATTTGCTCCACGTACTCTATCCTGGGCTTTCCTTCTATAACTTTAGCATCGGACCGTCGTATCGTACCAAACAACTCCTAATCTCCACAACACTAAAATGTTTCCCCCAGAATTTCAGATACAGCCTTTTGTTACCCTCTCAGTCAGAAAGTTGAATTCTACAATCACGGGGATATTTCCACAAAGTTGTCGTCTCTTGCTACATCCACGGAAGAAATTAAGAGGTATTGTTCCAAACCCTACACCGCACCGGTGTCAGGTTTCGATATGCTATAGAGGCGATAAGCTAGCAACCTGTGACTATTGATACCTCTTTCATTTATGTCAAAGTCTAAAATTATGCTTGAAGTGCCTGCGAAACGTGGAATAATCGTTTCGTGTGCTCTGCCTACTCCATTCGGGAATACAAACGGCGTGATGTAGGTGTGTATATATTTCCACAAATGCGAAGCTGACGACACGTTCTCCACATTGGCATTACATAAGACGAAGACTAATGAAACTTACGTAAATTGGCGTTTAAATATCCCGGTGACAAAACAATCCTCGTCGACATAGCCAACAATTTAATCGGCATTACACAACAATCACAGTCAACAACCCTTTTAGTGGCAATATGGCTGACATCCAAACGGTTTTGGTGAAAAAACCGGTGTTTGGACAATGCACCCATGCTGGCGGTCCTCCAAGCGTGCCAATTGCATAACCAGTAGGGGTGTCAGACAGCTCCGACTCTTATTCTATTATGTCGGGACTTTCTATTGATATCATACCTTCAACTACAACTTCCATTAGTCCCTTTTAAATCAGAGATTTCCGACGAATTTAATTTTATTTCAGTTGTTATTTTGTGTTACTTTTGAAGTCGCTTCACTTGTTTTAATTCTTACCTGTAGAAAGACATTTATTAACAGATTTTTCCTTTACTATGGAAGAACTTGGTTTCCGACCCATAATATAACCATTTCACAGGAAGCGTACAACGTACAACTATTTTGTTATGTTACATGGCTGAAAGTAAAGCAAGCGCTGCAATGTTTGTATCATTCTTTTACATCGAGGTTGCTTGTGGCGCCCCTTGTTAGTTCCTCCAACCAAGAAAAGTAATATTTCAAAACTTCGACTTCAGTTTCGTTAGAATCATCTCCGTTACATCCCTGGTAAGCCGGATGCCAGGTTGCCAAGCTTGGCGCTACGGAACTCGTGACGGTAGGTAATATCTTGGCAATTATTCGCAATAGGCGTCACCTTAGCAAATAGGAGTCTACTCGGTGCGTAGATCTGACGACGTCGATGGCATATTGCTGTTAGACTAATCCCTAGCTACCTCTACTTCCCTACTAATATTATCACTTGTCCACTTCTTGACATAGGCCATTGAGAAAATTATTACTCTACCCAATCTGACGACGTCTTATGCTACGTTTGCCGACCCACAAATACTACAATTGTATATTTAAACACGAAAGTGTCGCCGTTTATTGAACTATAATAGTACTTTACTCACCCGCGGTCTTACGTCGCTAGCTCTATGTAATATAACGAAATGTGTGTTCATAGACTTGGCTACGTCGCGGGTAACATATTGTTACAGTTCAATAACATAGACCTTGGTAAAGTAAAGTCTGATTCAATAAATTGTGTAGGAATTCTCACGGTTCGATCACATTTGGTATCTTAAATCTCGAAAAAAGAGAAAAGATACTTTTTAATTCGGAAAATGCATAAATCCCTGTAAAATTAGTAAGGGAATTTCGCACACAGATGAGTCGCGAGCACAAGCTAGTTCAAAATACAATCCTATCTTAGCTGCTAACTTCTGCTATATTTCTTGCGGTATTTGCGATTAGAAAATAGTTGAGATAGCTTTATTTGCGTTTAAAATAAAACAATAAATAGATCGGAAACACTAGAAATTTCAGTTCTTTCAGTAATAGTTTACATGTACTTAAAACCGTTGCCTGAACAGTTGTTTCTCACCAACTTATCGGTTCTATTTCGGCGTCCGTCAGTTTGTTCCTTGCCCACGCGCCGCCTACACCCATTTGCAAACATTTTTATTGTGTCTGACGGACCGCTCTTGATTCTGTCATTTCTCTGTATTATGCCATTACTGTCACAAATGATGAGATGGCTGAATGAGAATAGATGCTGCCGTGTCATTGCTAAAAGTATCTTGTGTATTTGTAATGATGTGACGCTATACAAGCGTCAATTCTTAAACAAATACAGATGGGTCAGTACTAATATCACTACATCATGAGTTGGTTGGCGTAATCCCATTCTGATCAAGTTTGATAATAGTACGCTGACCTTGAATGTGTAGAAGTCGAAAATAAGGGACGCAGAGGGCTACAGAGGCGCGGGGAATGTGGCGAAACATGCGCAGGAGTCCTAACCCGTTTGGTAGAAATAGTCCTTTCACCAACCCGCTAATTTATATTGGCAATCTGTATGTAAAATTTGTCTTTCATTCCTAAATCGAAAGGTTATTATTTATTGACGAAGATGTATTTTAATGTCGCTATGTTACATGTATTTCCTTGATAAAAAATCATGAAGTCATATTTGATTTTGGCCTAGTTTCTATTTTATATTCATAATAGCCAAACATAAAATAATAGTATCACATCTATGCGTGAGTCTGTGATTTTAACAGCAATATTTGATAAACCTTGGATGGTCCTCAAGTTACTGAAGTAATGTTTCAGGCGGGTAACATAACGTACAAAAGTATTCAGAATTCCGCTGGTTTAACAGCCACTCTTAATGGAAAGCAAAAGCCAAGAATACTAAATTTACAATTACCACCCAACCTTCCCTAATGAGTGCTCCTACGCATGGCCACTACATCATTCGCGCACTAAATCATAGATAACACAAGACAAGGTTATTTTTTGCAGCTAAATCCGTCGATTATTACGAAGCTGCAGCTCTAAAATTAGAGGATCGATGGCTCGAGAAGAATGACGTTAAGTAGTAAAAATGTTTAGATTGGTGTAGATCAGTGGTTCCCAAAGTGATCCAGGTAGACCAAGGGGTCCATGGAAGACACGATGGAGGTCCACGCTGATGTTGGCAAAAAGGTGTAGTTAGGAATTTGGTAGAAATATAGTAGCTGGGGGTCTACCAAACTTTTAAAACTTTGAAAGGGTTCTATCAGAAAATTTTGGGTATGCCGTACATGTTATTCTCTAACAACACACTGAACGCGCCGACGAGCACGGCGTCGAGCTGCCAAATGTTCTAAACTATATGACAGCTAATATTGGAACCTCGAAGTTGCGCCTGACAGGGGAGTAAACACGTTTTCAACGCCAATCACTTGAACATGAAACTACCGTGAGATTCACTCACAATGAAAAATACAGACCACTCACATCCTATATCCAGTTTAGCTCGACATGTTCCGGGTCAGTCCAAGCCTTTCATCTAGGAGATGCGGATGACAAAACAATAATCTGGTAGGTCCAAGTGACCGTAGGAGGGAACTTTTCAACCTCCAAATAGTCCACTTGACTTAAAATCCAGTTTACACAATTATCTAAGATTCAGCAAAAAAGCGTGTTAGGTTAAACTCAAAATAATGTTTACCGTCGATGTTATCGATCTCATTCTTAGCAGCAAACAATACACGACTTTTACATGCCATAAAATTCCTGAACACATTTCATGCTACTAAGAGCGAGCCAGGCCAAGCCTAGTACTAAAACTGCTTACGACTAACAAATAGCTATTGTCACTAAGTTTACGTCCGCCTTAGCTCCTAAACAATGCGTGGTTAAGCGCAGCGTGGAGAAAGCTGCCAATTCTGATGAGAATTTATGCGCTGTAAAGAGTTATAATATAAAGGGATGGATAGAGCTACAGTGTTTATGTTTATACATTAAGTAATGTATAAACAACGCACCAAACTAGTAGAGACTCAGACAGACGTGTAGAATAAATAGATTAAACATCTGTGGATGAGACAAAAGTTAAGGGTTTATAGTTCATAATTGAAGAAGGAAAGATCAAATTTATTTAGTAGGTACGCCTCCCCAGTTACTAGTCCGTTCAAACAAATCATAACATTGGGCTTTCTAAGCCAATAATTTTATGTCTACAGTAAAGACTTCCCATTCTTATGATATATTTTTCTTAGTTTTAAGAAGCGGTGATAGATTCAGAAAAGACTTGTAAAAGAACCCCTTACAACCTATTTACAAAAATAACATTTTGATTATGAGCTAGAGTAGAAATATAACAATCGTAATCTACAAAAGTGACTAAAACTATAACTATAGTATTCAACGTTAGAAACAACACACGCAGCCATTGGACTGAATGACGACACAAAATAGATTGTAGTGGCGAAAACGTACGAGGGCCGTCCCCAAAAAGACTAGACCAAGGTCATGTGACAGAAAAGATAGACATGGGAGCAACTGAAACGCTTTAAGTAACAAGTTGCAAATTCTGCTTGATTATTTTTCTTTCGACCACTCCCAATTAAGAGGGAAATTAGGAGGCTTACACCCAGAGTGTGGACTTCTCCAACATTTATCAAATACACTAAGAGCTACGAACCATGGATAGTCATTGTAACGTGTGTTCTGCCTACCCCACTTGGTAATACAGATGTTGATACGTAAGTAAGAAACCTCTCTAACAGTCACAACCATAAATACCCATCACAACATTTTTAGTGCCAAGATAACAACCTGCCCCGATCATCCCTAAATCGATCAGTGATGCGACTTGCACCGCGTTGGTCCAAATTTCATAATCAAAGCATGATACAGCGAGATATATCATTCGTGGCAAGTGCGCCGGCGTCGCTATTGGAACGCCGCCATACGGGCATTCGGTAAAGTAAAGAATTACCTTCGGACGTTAAAAATAAGATGTCGGAACGTCACGTGCGGAAGGGTGATGATTTCTGCGAGCTTTCCGTGCAGATTTTCGCGCAGTTACTTCGTTCTACAGTACTCCCCGGCTTCTAACTTGGCAAGTGGTGGGGATAAGTTTGCGCATAGTTTTTTCCATGGAACCCGCCTCTTAAAACCTTGAAAAGTTAGATACCGGGTAGAGTACAAATCAGTATCAAAGGACCTAGGGTTATCTCGATGGGAAGACTTGGCAGCACAGCGGCCAGAATGTCGTAGGGAGGGTCGTTTAACAGTAGTATTTGCGTGTTCGGGGATGAAGGCAAAGCTGATTTGGACACTAAACGTGTTCTGTTCACGACATTCACTGCCATTAACGCATACATGCGTTTTCGCGACTGTCGCCCACCGTCGTCAGAATTTCGCAATTTCGTGAGTTAACTTAACGGCACCTCTAAGAAGGTTCGACTCTAAACAACGGCACTGAATGCGTAACGTAAGGCTCATCCACCTGTTGCCATTACGTAAAATTATGAATACCAGTTCTATTTATACCGCCCTACCCACCCTAGAACCTATTTATTGTGAACGTCATTGTGAAGTCGCATTGATCGACAAAGGAAAAAAATTATTAGATGCATTTATAGAAACAGCGTTCTGCAGTGAATAAAGAATCAACTGGTTCAACTGTATAAGAAAATAGCTGTGCCCGCGACTCCGTTCGCCTGGAATAGTGACTGATTGCCCCCGTTTTTTCCGCTTTTTACAATGTTTCTTCGCTCCTATTAGTCGCAGCGTGATGTTATATAGCCTAAAGCCTTCTTCGATAAATGGTCTATCCAACACAAAAATATTTTTTCAATTCGAACCAGTAGTTCCTGAGATTAGCGCGTTCAAACAAACAAACAAACCCTTCCGCTTTATAATATACACATTAGTCATCTTCGGGTGCACCAGCTCAGAATAGTACAGAAGGTCCGCTCCCGAACATGAATACTCTTTCTACTGTTACCTACTTGGCGGAGACCTTTCACAAGGCCTCGCCGGCGGAGTACACGTAAACTGTGGAGTGGACCTCTCAGGGCACCAGTCTAGGACTGATCATGAACAATGGATAATATAGAAAATATAAAAAAGTCCAAGTATTATTTACTAGCTTTCCGTCCGCGGCTTCGCCCGCGTGGAATTCGGTTATATTGCGGTATAAAGCGAACATTCCTTCGGGAACATCATTTTTTTCCGGGATAAAAAGTACCTTATTATTTAATCCGGACTTCTATCTTTACGTCTGCGTAATTTCAAATCAAACGGTTCAGTAGTTACGGCATGAAAGCGGAACAAACAAACAAACTCACTTTCCGATTTATAATATTAGTAAGGATTACTTAGGGATCGGTCATCGACAGTGTTGGCGACATCTACCTACCAGAAATGGACACCGCATTACATTGCATTACGACATCCTTGGAAAATATTGAGGTGTTATTCTTAACCCGACATCGACACCACACATGGCCTTCAAAATATCAGGGATTTCATAAATATTTCACTTAGTCGGGTTAGACAAAACGTCTCAAAAATATAAATGCTATAGTCCACCTAACGTGACGTCTTCGCAGTTTGAGAAACTTTTTTAACTACGCCAACAACGAGGTAATTGGCAAAAATTTAAACAGCAATTTGTCGGAATAAATCGACTTTCATGCTAATAAGAGTTAAAGTTGGTAAAAGAAAAAGGAAACAACTGAACGTCCTTTATTTACAACAGGGAAGCACGCAACGTCGCAGGATAACGCGACACGAACCATCGTAAATTATCAAAAAAATCAGCAACGTAATGATGACATGTATTTCTGCGGTGTATAAAGAATGATATCTGTGCCACTCGGGATTATTCCACGAGAAAAATCTCTATGTTGCAATTTCATTATTTACCATTTTCTTTGTTGTCTTAATTTACCATTTTCTTTATTGTCTTTATTTACCATTGCTCACTTACAACAAGGCTAATATTGTATACCGCCCTCGGAGTCGGCATCGGCTTTACAGAGCAAAGCGATCGTGATCCCGAGCGTCTCGGTGAAATGCTTTCGTGTAACAAAACAATCCCTGTCACTTTGCTCAAGCGCAACAAATTTTTGGAAAATCATTCGTTCAAATTGCTTGAAACCTGCCTGGGTATGGGGTTCGACTGTCATGATCATGACCTTACGCGATATATGTCATTTGTTTCGTTTTGTCAAAACAAATGGTTGTGATTCCGAGAGCATTAGAAAATAGCGCTGCTAATCTAGAAATATGAGAGTCATTATGACAGGTTTAAAAATTGCAATGTACCATCGATAGATTGAATATTAGGACTAGCCGAAAGTGGGAATGATGGGAGTGGTGATTGTAGTCCGGAGTGAATACATCGCAACCGAGGCGAGTTTTAATGAAGACTTTGAACCAAAATGCATCAAAATCAATCACATTTTTAATGTCCACCGCGCGTTTCTCAGAATTGAATTACGACTAGATAGAATAACGATATAAATCACGTCGCAATGTTTGAAATTCGTCCAAACTCATTCCGTTCTTGTGATCATGATCAACACTAAAACACGTGTAAAAAACTTCCACTGTCAACGCACACACGTGCAAATTAGATTGAATATTGTATTAAATTATCAAGAACAAGTGACCTGCTTCAGCTACGGTCGATTTTCTTCGTTATATAAATGAAGTAGACCTATCCTACTATCCTGATATTCCTGATAATTATGAGTTATAATATTATTATTTACAAGGGAAGTGTCCTAAGCCAAATCGGGCGTCGGTGCCCTCGAAGACCAGACCAGTTATACCTATTCTGAAGAGAGGCCAAATTAGAAGTGACCGAAACCGTAGAACATGTGTGACGAAAGGAATTAATTGAAGTAAGCGAGAGAATCACATAAGAATTAAAGCGAAGTGGGCTCTGTTGCCTCTGTTGTTCTGCCTATCGCGTAAGGAAAAATACATGAGGTTTCTGTGTCATTAATGATAGACACGGAGATTTGTATCTTCGTTTCGGGACGTAAGCTTCAGCATGTTCCGGCATTGCTGTTGTTGTTCTAATGTTTACACTTTTCGGCATCAAACTACTTAAAATCTCGCCTAGTTAGATTTCGAGGACTGTAATTGCGAGCTTGTAGGTTCAGATCGAGATGCGGTACGCTATCCATCCATGGTATACCAATGTTTTATATGGTATTGAAATTATGGTTCACATTGTCTGATAAATATGATTTAATACGAAAAAATACGACGCCAAATCAATTTTACAATCATGCTTTTATTTAGTTTTATCTGAGTTGGTGTTGTTCGTATATTTTGTCTGTACAAAAATCTTGTAAGTCAAATATGATCCATTTCCTGGTTACCGATTCGGCTAAAATCTTACATATCTATTTAAGTCGAATGACAATACAATACCTAATCTGATACTTAGTAGATTTCTGATGGCCCAGCCAGGGCCGTCTCCATAGGAGGGAACTCTGCTACGGTCGTTCCGATTGACTTGAAATTTATTATGCTTATCTAGAATGATTGTACTTCAAATCAACACCAAAAGCTTGCATTGAAAATGAGAATTTCGTTGGTAACGCATTATTATTTTCGGGAATCAGCGGAATTCATTACATTTGGCAATGATAAAAGAGCGAGCACGCCACGAGCCACGACATCGGGCCGTAAAATTCTGGAGCAAGGAAGGAATGGGTATGGAGACATCGCGTGATTCCTCCAAGAGGCTTTGCGGGAAAGATACCGCAGGCACACGATCCGTTATTATTATTATGTATTTTGTCTACTGTTTATTTGTGCTATATTATAATGCGCGCTCTACACTCGCGACGCGAACACCCGCGAACGCCCGCGAAAGCCGCGAATCGCGAGTGTAGATGTTGTTCACGCCTTGCGTTCGCGCTTAGTTATTATGCGTGAGCCTCTGCGTAAATTCACGCCGTGCATTCACGGCGCGACTTCGCGCCGCGAGTGTAGAGCGGGCTTAACTTGCTACTCTATTGCTATTTTTTGGTCTTCATCTGTTTGAGAAACACATGCGTGATGTTCATTTATTTATATCTGTCGTAAACTTAAACTTAGAAAATATACGTAACGTAAGGTAAAAGTACCAATGCTCGACGCCTCAACGCCCAATAGATGACACCCATCTGTCACCTGTCTAATAAGGTTGCAAGTGCCAAGGCCAAGTATTGGGTCAGTGTCGACTTCCGAGCACGGGGACGTTTACCGTATTTTCCTCAATTTTCTAATTTCAAAACAGGTTAACTTGAAAAATCTCTCATTTGTGATTGATAAGCTTGTCTTTAGTATTTTTCGTTTTTCTTTTTCTTTAATACAGTAAAGACTGTACATACATTGAATCCAATCATGACCTTATTTTTTATTGAGAATGATTTTAACAGTGTTGGCCATTTTTAATAATGATGGGCCTCCAATATCGTAAGTTAACGATAAAATAAATTTAGTATCGATTTTGTAGGTGAGTTATCCCACAAAATAATCTAGTAAACGCTAAAAAACAGATAACGTTTGCAAACCACTTTTATTCCGGGTGCAAACGTTGTCGATAGTTTGGAGAGCACCACTAAGCAATAAAATGTGATACCGTTATTTGTGATTGTCATTTTTACTTCTCAATGTAGCATCTGAGATTAAATAACATAACTAACAACATTTTCATTTTCGAAACAAGCTTATTTTGCCGACTGTACTTCACTGTCATCCACCCTAGATTATGTGCACCAGATTTCAAGTCAATCACACCGACCGTTGAAGAGTTCCCTCCATCCGAGACAGTCCCGGCTGGGCCACCAGAAGTTTAAGCGCTGTATTATCGTCATTTTTGTTAGTCACAGAAAAAAAATGTCTAATATTTTTTTGGTTATCCATCTGACGGACTAAATAGTTTTTTTTAGTCGTCTACCCTATAGATTTCGTCGGCAGCACGGCACTTGATTTACGGGCCGGCACGAGATGCATCAAGATGTTTCTAGTTGCCGCTGTAAAATATTAATAACTCCCACTGTATTACTATTTATATTTCATTCCGTCATGTGTTCCCAGCTAAAACGTGGCCTAGGAAATTCAGATAGACAAACAATTTAACTATAAGACAAACATTCACTAATATATAAATACAAAAGTTTGTGTGTGCGTACGTTTGTTACCTATTCACGCCTAAACATCGGGACCAATTTTGATGGAATTTGGTATGCAGGAAGCTTACATCCAGGATTAACACATAGGCTACTTTTTATCCCGGAAAGTACATAGATCCCGTGGGATAGCGATAAAAAAAATACGCAGTCGAAGCTGCGGGTAACAGCTAATTTAACTCTAAGGTGATCATAGAGTACCTACTTAGAAATGGAAATAAGTTATTTTTTCATTTATTTTACCATCGTTGTCACAAATTCACTTCAAATTTCAAATGAATCAAACCATTTCAGGTTAAGTAAAACCTTATAAAAAGTGGGAAGAAAACTAATAAAAGTTGTGTACAAAATTTTGCCATATTTAAACAATAAAACTTATATTAGATGCTGTAAGCTGCCACCTCTCTTATTTCTATACTATCAAGTACACTAAATGCATTACATGCAATTTACTATTTGTACCTATATGTACTACACAGCGCTACGATTATTTACTCAAAACGAAATAGTGTAAACACATGTCTTAAAAGTTTTGACCAGCGATTGAACTTTAACCTATAAATAATACATCCCAAAAATCAATCTATCGACAGTTTAGCGTACTAGAGATAGGAAAATGACGATTGTAAGGGTGTTATGTAATTTCCCTCGCTGTAGTAAGCAAAACCATCGGTAAATTGAGTATCCATTGGCATGTGCCGTAATGTGTATGTTGTGCGAAAGGCAACGTCTAGGAACTCTAGGAAGTGTCCTTTGAAAACATGACAGTTAGTAATATTTTTCATAAAACTTCAAAGGACTTATCTCTAATAACATATAAAAAATACATCGACAATACAGTTCTAAATCGCATTAACCACTGATCACATTTCGTTCAAACTTAAACGCAAGGAAAGATTTTCGAATGGAAAAATTCTTCGATCAAATCGGTCCATCCGTACGAAAGCTGCGCAGACAGAGATACGCACAAAAGTAGTCGTAAAATTTAAAAACAAATGGCCGTACACCAACAATTATTATTATTCTTGTATTAATAAATTACATGTATGCCTACATTAAAAATCAGGCCATAATCCTTGCGTGGTAGGCAAAGACTTAGACGCCATTCGCTTCTATTCTGACATACTTTTCTCGCTTCAGTCACATTTATCCCTCTCGGCATGACATGCTCATCATTCATAAATGAATGGTGGTAAATTAATATCTTCAATTGAAAACACAACAAGCTTTTCGAAGTTTTGACACGAAAAACTGTGGCGAGTTGAAGTGGATGTAAATTACAAAATATTATGTATTTTACTGTATTCAAACATCCATACATCATGCCTGTATGTGTGTGCCGGTAGGCAGAACACACGAAACTTTAAAATCAAAAGTTCAAAACCATGTCCAATTCACGTCTCGTAGCCATTTTCAGCGTAAATTTAGGTTTAAGAGCGTGCAAACAAAATTCGGTGATTTTGATGATTTTCAAATGCTTTAGAAAGCTATAAATCCTTAAGTTTTTAAAGA
>BHDV01001223.1:164365-217139 GCA_005406045.1 Adoxophyes honmai
AAATTTTCAAGTGAAAGACAGCTCTGACGCGTATTTTTGTGAAAACCCTTCAACAAATTGGCTAAGTAAAAGAAATCTGTGTTTGCTAATAAAATATTTCTTTCCGTTAATCCCTAGAAAAAGAGTTTATTTATATGTTACAGTAGTTTTTCTTTAAAAACTTAAGGATTTATAGCTTTCTAAAGCATTTGAAAAACATCAAAATCACCGAATTTTGTTTGCACGCTCTTAAGCATTCATAAACTATAGTAAAGTCACCAGTAATGGACAAAGAACCAGTAATGAACAATGACTCTTATTTACTACCCACTAAGAAAAAGTCATTTGTTTTACAACAATCAATTCACAACTCTATGGTCTTTAAATTATGAATGAAGTGTCCATCATGGGTGCTTGTCAGCTTAGACCGTCCATAACTGGTGCCGTTTACCCTAGGGTTGAATAGTGACAGGTTGCCTGTAGCTTTAAGCATACACAAACCTTTTTCCTTGGTGGGCTCTTACTAGATACGCGGAAGAAATGGAGAGGTGTTATCTATGCTAAACCAGATTCCATACGGCAACTACCTACTACACTGTAATACTATTATGTTATGCCAAGAACCATCTATCTGAAAATATTTGCATACCAATCAGAAGGCAATGCCCCATATTATTATACGTATAACTTAGTTTTATATTTATAGGTAGACTTATGTCGCAACTCGCAAGAGATAACAGGAACTGTCATAAATTCATTGATACAGGGTAATCCATAGCAACGACCTCCCATAATCTCAACATTGGTAACGATCTAACTCTATCATCACAACACAATTACACAAACAAATCTAAATTAATACATTAATTTCTTTAAGTCGCAAGAGCGCAGTATACTAACACTTTGTATTCTACAACTCCATCGATCTAATTTTTATAAATGCCTAAAATTAAGAGTTTAAATAATTAACTTAAATCTAAGAGACAGTCTAGAAGTCTAGATCAATAAGACAGCCTCTGCAATGTCTGGAGTAGCCGCTACACCCAACGCAATGCGGAAGAAAAAGCAAAAAAATACCGCAGAACTACTGTTTAAGCTGCCGCCAAATGGGCAAACGGAAAGTCTACACTGCACTCTCACAGTCAAACCAAAGGTTAATAGAACATTCAACGTATTGCTAGGTTATTAGAAGCCGCGTTTGAGGTTATGAAAATCCGGCTCCCAGCATGGATGCAAATAAATAGAGCGCTTAATATAATTTGTCTATCAAACTATTACTAGGGCAAACAGACAGCTGTTAGACAGTTCGGTTAAAAATCCATCAAACAAACAAACACGGAAAAGCAACCGGAAAAGCAAACTGGAAGGCGGACATGTTGAAACTTAATACTCGGCTCCATAACGCGCAACGTGAAGCACAAAACAAACAAGAAAACTCCTTTACCGGTAACAAACAACAAAACACAACACTGTCACTGCACGGTTAAAATTCAAACTTGGTTTGAATCCACTTCACTCTCGAAAGTTTTAACCGTTGAACCGTTTTCGTTGGTTACCGCGATTTGGAAGGACCGAGCGGCAGCCGGCAGCGGACTGAGGCGGGCGGGCAGATCGGCTCCGTTCGACTACTTTCGGCCTTTAATTTTAGATTTTGGCTCACTCCCCGGTTTTATATAGCAGTGAGTACATCGTATAAACCGTATCCGAGATGCGGTCGCCGCCTGTTTATATATAGGAATTACAGCTTTTATTGAGAATTGTGAATTTTTGCATGCGGCGGGCGGTGGGGCGCGGAGAGACTTATTAGGCATCCGTTGCTGGTAAAAACCGCTCTAGTTTTTACTCAACATGGAAACAACAAAAATTGCAGTGACTAAGTATAATGATTTTACAGCACGAATAAGACAGTTTTAATATGTAAAAACCAAAAGCAACTAAGTACTTACGCATTCAAACATATTAAGGCAGACAACAGCCAATTTAGCACGACTAGGCGTAAGTTAAATCTTGCGAGATAGACTATAACTGTCTCTGTCAAACTCTGACACGCACGTACCTATTGAAGTCCTATTAAGGACTATAGTGATGTACCATTGTAGGTACATACCTTTTTTTCCCGATGTGAAAATGCGTTACGCATACAACCGCGCCATGGGGATGGGGCGGTGGTTTTGTGGGACTCTCCCCATCCCCGCCCTACCAAAATGGAAGGAGGGGAGGGGCATACCCACTAAAAACCCACAGATGTTCCTCCAGGCCTTGCTGCAGCGGCCACGGGTGCACTTGCCCGCGAAACGTCACGAAAGCCACGAGTTTTTGACGTTTAGAACAATTTTAAGTCTGAAGTTTAATAAAAACCGGCTAAGTGGAAGTCGGACTCGCGTTTGAAGGGTTCCGTACCAAAATCTGCAGGTGTATTTAAAACCCCACACGCGGAAAATGTAAATTTAACTTATCGCGATTGCCCATTCTCTTCCAATTCCAATCGAATCAAGCCGATAATAAAGCCAAGCTACTACATGTTAATTGCGAACATCGGCAATTAAACGGCTTACAGATCAAAGGAGAAGTTTTAACGCGGCAACGAGTTCAGTTACTAATTTAATGTTGTCTTACAACCTCGTCGCTCTCAGACTTGCAGGGCTTTACGTGAAATATTCAGTTTGTATTTTTAGATTGCAATGCAATTAGGAGCAGCCGGTAAAAGCCAGCAAAGTTCTGTAAACTTTTCCATACAAATTTTTGCTGTCATTGTACGTTGAAGAGGCGCTTACACTGGATCGTTGGCAGCATAATAATATAGCAATAGTCATCAAAAGTGTAAAGAACATGCTAGGCGGCCGCAATCGGCAAGATGACGGCGGTCGGCGGTATCTTTGAGGTAGCGCGATTAGAGCGGATAGCGCAGTGCGCGTTTGGCAGCAGACGCTGCGAATGCTATCGAAACATGTCGAGCTAAACTCGAGTTAAAAGACGTGAGCTATCCGTATTGTTCAAGATGAGTTTGAGGGTAGTTCCATGTTTAAAGTGAAATCGGCCCTTAGTCAGCTTGCCTATTTAACAGAAGTGTTTCGTTTTTCCTGTGCGTAGTCGGGTTTAGAATAACACCTCTCCAGTTCTTCCGTGTATGTCGTAAAAGGCGACTAAGGAAATATAGGTTATGGTATAGTTCAGGCGACAGGCTAGCAACCTGTCACTACAGTAACTCTTAACTTAAAACCTAAAAGTGGCTACTCAACGTGAAAAAGTCATGGTTAATCTACGTAGCGTTTAGTATGCTCCGCCTACCCCATTCGGGAATACAGACGTGATGTGTGTGTGTGTGTGTGTGTGTGTGTGTGTTTTCTCGAACCTCACTAGAAATTAGTCAGTAATTTGTGTTTGCAAGATGCAAGGTTAATTTGATTACCGTGGCGGTAATTTGGCTGCGTGCAGTCGATTCACTTGTGGAAACGTATCAAGTAGGACAAGTAACCTACTTAAGTTTTGAGACTTATGAGAATGGCAGAAAGTAGCGTAAATTCACTGGTCGGTGTTGTAAGGCTACTGATTCTTTGGCCCCGCATCATCACCACATGTATTATATTCAGACACGTTTTATTTTAGTCATCGTACTGAAAATCAGGGTTGTGAATTGCCGCAATATCTGCTGAGTGCGGCCCTTTTAGCACTATTTGGCACGGAATGATACTATTTATTTTATTGCATGCGTGATGTGTAACGTTAAGTTACTATTTATTTATGGCTTATTTTGAGAAAATTTCAACAAAAATGTTTTATCTGTGTCAAGTTTCTGTTAAGTAATTAATGACTTTCGTTCGTTCTTGTTTCTTTCTAAGTCGCTTATCCCCACTGCCTGTTCTGTGAAGAACAGTGAGCGTTTTAATTTTGAATCGCGGTCAATTTAATTTTGTCATAAGCTGTAACAGATACATACTTAAATAGTAGTATAGAAACCTTCGAACCCGAGTCAAACTCGCACTTGACGGTTTTAAAACTATTAAAAAATATTCATAAAAAAGTACGTTCTGAAAAAAATGTAGCGAATGCAGCAAAAAATAAGTAAATCACTCGTGATTTTTAATTCATTTTCGTTACCCGAATATATCATTGTACCTCATTTGTACCTCATTGCACAACGCAGCATCGCCACTATCGCCAGTAAGCAAACTGTTCGTCTTCCGGGAATGCAGCCTTAGTTCGGCAGATCATTCAAATGCTCTACTCAGGTTGGGAGGTGGTACATAAAACAAAAGGCCATAGGGCGCTTGTGCACTACCATGAATTTTACGTAAGCCCGTAATCTGAAAATATGTGAACCTCTTAAGAAATTAAATCAAATTAAAAATAAAATTAAATTCTACGTCTGTATCAAAGGATTTCCACTACGCAGTCTAGGTACGCCAGCGAAACCTCGTGAAAGGTCTACTTAGTAAAAAATACAGTATTTTTACGCCTAAACATGTTCGGGATTGGACCTCCTGTACGTAACACTATTAGATACCTATTCTGTGTCTGCATGGCACGCTCCTACATTAACATAGTGATCGGCAAACAAGTTAACTGAATTCGGATAATCTCCTTCTCGGTGACGGTCCGGCGACGGCGTCTAAGCATGGTGACAGCGAGATACTCGTATAATCCTCGGCACATAACTTGCTAGGGTTTTATGTAGGTAGTGTGGGTAAAAGTTCGCGGAGCGCTTTACCAAGAATAAGCCCCCGAATAATAGGTACCCTACCTAACCTTGCAAAGTCATATGCCGGGAACTGGACGACATCGTTGTCAAACACCCATTGTTTTGGAAAAATAGGATTGCGGGAAGATCTCTCCTCAGGCAGATGTTATGCCTGGCTGGGGAGCGAAGTCTAAAAAGAGAAAGTTTTATTTACGCAACCGTTCGTCGAAACTTCGTTAGCGCGATGTAGGATCGTTTAATTGGGCAACTCGACGCATGTGGCGCTAGGGCGCTAGATCGATCCCCTTTTTAGACCGGATATCGGTGAGGCATCGTAGTACAGTGGGAGATTGCAAGGGCCAGTTGTAAGCTCTTGCTTGCTTGCTTGTTAAGGATCAGTAGGCTTAGCACGAAGACACGCTCTAGTCGCGTCGCGCGCGGGATAGTCTACCTGTCACTTTCTGACGTCTCTGGTTAGACAGTGACAGGTATTGTCTATGTCGCGCGTATCTCTACTCGCGCCCTATCGTGCTAAGGGGGCAGTTGTAAGGCTCGGTTGGCGAGCGTTCATGATCCGCTGTAAATGTCGGAGAGCAAGTTGCTCGGATCCGATGTGATTGGCAGAGTGCGTACCTAGAGCTACGTGACGGCCGCGTTGGATGCGTAGCTTGCTGTGTAGGTAGTTGGTTGGACACTGTAGACACCAGGCATGGAGATTAGCAATATGATAGTGGTGTACAAGTGCCGTAAGTCTGGTATGCAGTGACTGCGTCGTTGTTGTGGTGTAGGTATGTCGAGGAAGGTTGCGTCAAATGTACAAGTCGAAGGTCACCGCTGTGGAAAAGACTCCAATAGAGAGATCTCTCTCAAGGCAGATGTTATGCCTGGGGACCGAAGTCTTAGGAGGATCAGCGGGTAGGGGTTGGTGAACCCCACGTGCATTGCACATTATCCTGCAAGACTGGGGGACAGTCGAAGCGTTCCGACTGTTCCCATTTGACGGATTGGCGCATTGGCCGGGGGGCGTCATTTGTTGAATATTCGGGATCCCATGACGCCCACCCAGACCCGGCAGGACGGTAACGCCGGAGTTGGTTTTAGTGGGTATGTTCCCCCCTCCCCTTAAATTCGGGAAGAGGACGGGGGAAAGAGTCCCACACACCCCCTGGGCTGTCGCCGCGATGTACATCCGCGGAAACAGCTTAGGGAAGTGCGGAAAGCATTTCCAACTTCGTGAACAAAAAAAATGGGGACCGAAGTCCACAGAGAGGAAGTTGGAAATTATACCTATGTATTTATGCAACCGTTCGACAAAACTTCGTAAGCGCGATGTAGGATCGTTTAGTTCAGCTATTCGACGCATGTGGCGCTGGGGCGCTATAGGATGTTAGAAGTTTCTTAACGGGCGGTCACGTGCAGGAATTTTGAATACCGTTCAGGAATACAGGAAGGTTCAGGAATGAATTGCCATTCGTAATTCCGTAAAACTATTTGGCGCGATTTTACTTCAGAGTGAGAAAGTTCGCGGAACGCTTTTCCAGATAAAACTCTCTAAAACGTGTAAAGTTGTATATCGAATAGTGTATCTATCTATTTTCATTTCAGGGATAAGCATAAACATAGCTGTAGGTAGGTAATCTCACTGACCAGTTCTCTACCTTTACCAAAAGATATTTCCACAAAGCTCCTCAGTATCTATCTGATAAGTATGAACACAGCGGGAACAGGTAATCGCAATCGCAATCCTCACTGCGCCCGCTACCGTCTATTAATCTCGTATCTCGTCTCCGTAGCTCAACAGGGTTTCGCGGTGCAATTTTTATCCGAAACTACGAAATGGTGCCCAAATATGTTACGCGACTAATTCAGAAATAATAAAGTAAAGTACTCACTCGTCTTTTCATTTTGTAAACGGTGATTAACATTCGTAATTCGCACAATAAATCATAACCGACACAAAGTAAACAAACAAACCAAACTGAAACTGAACTGACCAGCTGTGCTCAGTGCTGTCATTGTTCAATGTTCAGTTCATGTCCAATGTCCACTCATGCCGTTTTGCTTGCATCAATTCCTTTCCTTAGAAGAAGGTGTTAATTTATCTTTTCGATTCTTAAAAATCAATGTTGATTCATTAGTTTGGTCATGCATTTAATTTGAATTTATTTAATTTTAGTAACGTTTTTTTCTAGCAAACCACGATTACAATGGCAGCTCTGAACAAATTTTGTGCTAGCAACATCGGCTCTAATTGTCAAGTGTCAACGTCAAGTGAAGTAAAACAAACATTTTTGTTGATTTATTTGTATCTCATAGCGATTGAATTTTAAATGAAACCAAAAGTATTATTGGATCTGTGTGTAGTCAAATATGTTTTTCTGACATCTGTTTAGATATTTAGTAGGTTTTGTTTTGATATTATAGGTAATTTTAAAGGTAGATTTTGCTTTTGAAATGTTGAACCCAGACTTCAATGATTATCAATTGACTTCGATTATTAACGAGTGTTGTGGGGGCGGAGCGGTCGTTTATTCTGCCCTTTACAAGCCCAGCAAACAATATGTGGCGGTCAAGCGGTATTTTGTTGACAAGAGTAGGGAAAATGCCAACTTAATACAGGTAAAGTTGAACAATTGGTGAGATGCTTTCATGGCTTAAGTCTATTACAACTGTGACTTTATGTGACCTTAAGAGTTGTTGTTATTGTTTGTGAACCGTAGGTTTTAAAAGAAAATCGGTTATTTAGTGCTGTGTTGTGAAATTATAGCACTAAACCTTAAAACACGACCTTAAAAATTGAGTTCTTATTTTTTATCAAACCTTGCTGCCACTTGCATATTATATGTTAAAAACATTCTTCATTCACACGACAGTAACATAAGTAGTCTATTTTTTTATTATTTCAGCAAGACATCCTAACACGTAAAGAGCTCCAGCATCAAAACATCCTTCCGTACTTCACAAGCTTCGTGCATGGCCGGGAGTTGTATGTCGTGTCCCCACTTATGTCACTGGGCTCTTGCCGTGACGTCCTGGACCACTACTTTCACGAGGGTCTCCCGGAACTCGCCTGTGCTATCATACTGAGGGATGTGCTGTGTGCACTGCAGTATTTGCATAAACAGTTGTATATTCATAGGTCAGTGTTTTGAATCTAAATTTCCTTTTGACTAATAGTCAATAGTCAAGAATTGTCATTTTTGAAATTTTGTTGAAATTTCACAAAATGTTTTAAGAAGTCTTTTGAAATTTCAAGCCAATTTACATATCTCTCACAGGGCCTGAAATCACTCCTATCGCTCTTTGGATATGGGATCATAAAACTATTTTATTATGTAGTTTTGATTGACAAATTCTCTCCATAAAGTATTAACTTTCTTTGATTTGTCTACTTAGACACCTTTGTAAAGAAAGAGAAAATCAAACAACCACACATACTGTCTATTCCTTCATGACAGTGTTTTACCCATTTATCTAACTTTAAACCTACATTGTGCTGAAAGTGGCTACGAAACCTGGAATAGTCCTCATTTTGTTATAAGTAAAGTTGTGCTATAATTAACTCTGTAAACAGCCATGATTGCGTCCAAATCATTGCTTTGGCCCTTGGTTGAGTGATACATGCTTTTAGTGAAATGTGTTGTCTCAACAACTTGTGTTTTTTCATTCTTGGGTTTGTTGTGTTTACTATTAATAGGGGTACGTAAATTTCGCAAATAAAAAATCGTGATTTCGCATTAAAAAAAACTCAAAATAGAAAATTTCGCATCTATTTCGCAAAAAATGATAAAAAGTCAATTAAAGGCTAGCATTGTTCTAATTTTAACATTTTCGTCTGTCATTGTTCACAATATTGTAGACACTGAAGGACCGCTCGGCATCAAGACTCAGGGCCTGGCCACATGTCCACGACACGACGTCGTAGTCGTAAACCGACACGATTTTAGCCGTGAAAATCCACGACGCGCGTCGTGAATTTTTCCGACCGCTGGACCCGGTCACCGACGTCGTGTCGGAGCGCGACACGATTTTTGTCGTGAAAATCCACGACGCGCGTCGTGAAATTTTCCGACCGCTGCACCCGGCACCGACGTCGTGTCGGAGCGTGACACGATTTTTGCCGTGAAAATCCACGACGCGCGTCGTGGAAATTTTCCGACCACTGCACCGGACATCGTAGGTATTAATGCCGGTGCGGTGCAGTGTTGCCAACTTAGTGGATTTTCCACTAGATCTGGTGGTTTAGACATGTTTTTTAGCGGGAAAATATTAGTTCTAGTGGTTAGTGGATAAGAATCGTAAGAGTCGACTCTGGGAAAGGGTTAGTGTATTGTGGGCGATGGGCTAGCAACCTATCACCGCAATATCACTTTTAACCATCTGGTTACCCTGTAATTGCTAAACGTGGCACTGGATTTTTCAGTTCATGTGCTCTGCCTACAGTACCTACCCCTCTTGGGAATACAGGCGTGAGAATGTGTATGTATGTAGGTATGTATTAGAAAAATTACAAGCAATGTTACTTTTAAATGTGTTGTACTTAATCTTTTCGGTAATCGTTTAACTTTCTAACCGCGGTAAGTGGTCTTTAACGTCGCAGATTACAACTGCATCAACTACACTCGAGAGCAAAACTTTCGGGTCACCAACATAAATTGCAATATCTTAAAAACTAATACAGCTAGCTAAGTGAAATAAATTGAACCTTATAGACAATTTAATCCTCCTTAATTACAGGTATCATAATTCATTGGTAATATAAAATAATGACATTAAAAAAAGAATTTAAACAAAATGATCGTTTTTGAAATATAGGACTTTTCTCATTTCCCATCTGTTTTTGCTTTTGTTTTCGTTCCGTCATAAAATGCTTATATAAAAAGGGTCCCAGATGTCCAGTGTTCATTATTAATGTAATAATTATGTCACTTACACCCGAAGAATGCACGAGAATCATTACAATACTGGAAAACGGTCGAAGCCAGCCAGATACAGCAAGAATAGCCGGAGTGTCGTTGTTAACAGTGCAGCGTGTTCTTCAGCGGTTTCTGGAAACTGGTTTGAACTTACGCAGACCAGGAGAAGGCAGACCCAGGTGTACAACAGCAAGGGAGGATCGATATCTAGTCAATAATATGCTACGAAATCGATTCCTTACGGGAACTGCTTTGACACAACAGGTTTTACGGCTTGGTGGGAGCAATCCTGGTACTTGGACCGTAAGACGGAGGCTTGTTGAAGCTTTTTTGAAACCATTTAGGCCAGCAAATGGCCCTAAACTGGAAAGGCACCACCGCACAGCAAGAAAAATTTATGCACGCGAACACTCGGATTGGACACCTGAAGATTGGTCAAGAGTTGTGTTCTCAGACGAATCAAAGTTTATGCTGTATCAACACGACAGAAGGGTGAAGGTGTACAAAAGGCCAGGAGAACGATTTATGCAAACCTGCATTGCAGAAAAGGTCGTACGGTGGCGGTTCGGTACTCGTGTGGGTTGGGATTTCGGCAGAAAACCGAACAGAGCCAGTACTGATCGAAAACGGTTCTCTAAATGGCCTAAGATACGTGGAAGAAATCCTAAATGAGCACGTCGGTCCATTTATGGCAAGACTCGGTGAAAATGCTATTTTCATACATGATAATGCCCGTCCGCCTACTGCGCGGACTACCCGCGCAGTAGGCGGACGGACAAGACTACCTGAACGATGTGGGTATTCGGTGCATGGACTGGCCGGCTCGAAGCCCGGATCTCAATCCGATCGAGCATGCCTGGGACGAGCTTGGACGACGAGTAAGGCAACGAGTACCTCCTGCAATGACGCTTCGCGAGCTCAAATTCACATTGATAGAGGAATAGGAGAACATTCCCCAACTGTGCTTCAGAAACTTGGTGAACAGCATGCAGAATCGCATCGCAGCTGTGCAGGCAGCCCGTGGCGGTAATAACAAATATTAAAATGTGTCAAAATTAGATACAGTAGAACCCGCTTAAGACGATTTCTCAGGGACCCTAACAAAACCGCGTATTAAGCGTGAAAGCGTATTATGCGGGAAAGGGAAAATAAAATATGTTTAACATGTAGTATGACATGTTTTAATTTTGGTAGGTATATACTATATACTCCTCATGTCAAGCCAACGATGGGAGCTGTTCCTGTCAATAAAGAAGGCGTAAGCGCGGAGGCAAAAAAAACCAAGATGACAGCCTCCACCGAGCTCGGCCCGTACAGCCGGGCCGAGCCAAGCGGTCACCGCCCGCCCTCGGAAAGGAGAAGACGGAGCGAAGCTCGGACACTTCAGAAGGCGAGAGAGTGCCCACACAGGAGCTAATCCTGTTCATTCAGGAGATCCAAGACGGCCAGAGCCCAGTGGCATTTCTCTTGGAATGGCTGGCTACTCTGCACGCCTGGAGTGACTAGCCGGCTCAGGACGGCCCACTGGAACACCGCCGGCCTTAAGCCTTTTAAAACCGGGTTGCGACGTCACTGGACCAGAAGTCTATCGTAGTTTAGAAGACGACCAACGAGGCCTGAGGGCCCACACGGTAGCGGGAAGACCCCGCTGAAGGGGGCAAATGCCTCGAACAGCATCTCTCGAGACTGACAATACGAGCATCTCGGCTCGGACTCCGGCGTATTAAACGGGATGACGAATCGTATTAAGCGTTAAGAAATGTATGAAAATGTGTCTCAAGTTCCAGGGACTGGCGTAAAGTGGCGTATTAAGCGAGAAATCGTATTAAACGTGATCGTCTTAAACGGGTTCTACTGTAATTGTATAAAAAAATCATTATATTCTATTTTGATTTTTCAAGCAAGTAGGTGCCATTTTTACTGTTTATTTTTTTATAAATTAAAAAAACATTCAGTATTAAATGTAATGCATTTTACTTAAATTAAATTAATTTGTCTTTAAAGTTCAATTTATTTTATTACTCTAAGTGTATTCGTTTTTGAGATATTGCAATTTTTGTTAGTGACCCGAAAGTTTTGCTCACGAGTGTAGTTACGTAGTTTTGTTAGTTTAAAGATACAAACAGAACAATGTATCGATATCGATATTCTCGAATCACATTCCTTACACTATTTTCTTACCTACACATTTGCAAGCTTCTGTGTTTGCAGCGATCTTAGATTTCACGACGCACGTCGTGGATTTTCACGACAAAAATCGTGTCGCGCTCCGACACGACGTCGGTGCCCGGGTGCAGCGGTCGGAATATTATTTCACGACGCGCGTCGTGGATTTTCACGACAAAAATCGTGTCGTGCTCCGACACGACGTCGGTGCCCGGGTGCAGCGGTCGAAAAAATTCACGACGCGCGTCGTGGATTTTCACGGCAAAAATCGTGTCGGTTTACGACTACGACGTCTTGTCGTGGACATGTGGCCAGGCCCTCACTTTGTGCGCCCAGCTCTGAAAGTGCAGTGCATGGTCACCTAGTAGTATTTTTAGCAAGTTGAAACATGCACCCATGTGATTTGCAGAGTCAGACACCAAACCCTGTACTTGAGAGTATTGAATTTCGTGTTGTCGTGTGCAAAAGTAAGAAAATATTTAATTTTCAAATTTCGCTTTTATAGCAAATAAAATGCAGATTTCGCTTTTATCGCATCTATTTCGTAAAAACGAAATTTACGTACCCCTAACTATTAACTCTCACATTGAGAAGAATTTTGAACCTAGCAATGGGATGTATTTTAGAGTGAGAAAGAAAGATACATCTGTTATTGCATATTTTCCCTTATGTTTAATGTTATAAGGTCTTTATTGAATCAATCATAATAATCGATTTCATTTGGTGCTTGCCTGCTCGTCGGCGCGGCCGAAGATTGCCAATATGACGTAAAATTACATCTCCACCAGTTTCTGGAGTACCGGAAGTACTCCAAAAACTGGTGCAGATGTAATTTATGTTATTGTTATTTATGAAGTTATGTTACGTTTGAATGTTCCTCCAAAACCCTTAACTTTTTTAATCTTACCGCCATTGCTCCCGCCTTTGGCAAAACATGTCACAGCAAAGATTCGTCTGTGGTAGGAGCGTCCGCGCGAGCCACGTGCTGCTGAGCGGGACCGGCAGCGCGCGGCTGTCGGGGCTCCGCAGCGCCGCGTCGCTGGTGGTCCGCGGGCGCCGGCAGACAAGGCTGCACGCGCTGCCGCCGCCAGACCATGGGAACGCTAACCTCATGTGGCTCAGCCCTGAACTGCTCGAACAGGTACACAGGCAAAGAGTTTACCAGCGCTGTTGTATAGTAGTTGACATTAATATTGACCAAAATTTATCTGGAAAAAACGGTGCGTGATCTTACCCCCAATACAAAAATTGTGGCCAAGTTTGATGTCGACCATTATACGACAACGCTGATAAAAACTCGAATTCTTCTTGTCCTTTTTTCCCTAAGTGATTGTCGTAAGAAGCAACTGAGAATAATACACTAGAGTCCTTCACTTACAAGGAAGGGTACCCAACTGTCCACCTCCGATTTGATTCATTTTGATATATGTTATAAAGTAGTCAAAAATAACGGACTAATTTTTTTTTTAGCTGCCCAAACTCAATCTGTTAGGAGAAAATGGCCGCCAAAGTGCTGAAAATTGTCAAAAAAGTGATAATTAATTACTGGTTTTGTTACTATGCTAAAGAACATGAATAAAAACTCGAGGGGTGTTTCGGCATTTCACCACAAACTCGTTTTTTATATAAAAAAAAACATGTCAAAATTTCACAAATTTCGCCCCTACACTCACCTTCTTAAGGTAATTTTTTTAGCTTGAAAACTTCTTGGTTCATGATCTCATGGCTAATGGTTATGAAAAGACAACAAGAAAACAATGGGCAGTCTGATTTCTTAAAAAAACTGAACTTTATATTATTTTCCATTTAATATAATTTCAACCTGACTTAAAATGACATGATGATGACTTAAATATTCCAAACATGCTATACCTACCATACGGTTTATAGTACAGTAATGTACATTTTGGCGTCAAACCCTGATGAGTCAGTATTTTAACTTATATGGTGTAAGTATACTCATACATAATATGCTGTATTGTTTTTTTTTTACTTGGTTATGGCGAGGTTTGACTATTTTTTTTTTAATTTCAGGTCAATATTGTGAAAAACAAGTTATCCTTACTAAAATTACCAAGAACTGTTTTATGTCAAGTATTTTTCGACTTGATTCCCGATTGTGAATTAATGCTTTCTGAGGAAAATAAAAATATTATCTTGTGCCGAAAATGCACTGTTTGCCGAAATAACTCATGATTTTGGCTACAAGCACCCCAAACAGCTATTGATAAGCGATGTCTTTTGCAAAAACTATATTGAAAACTGTTATGTTGGCATGTATTAAATAGTTTTTTTTTTAGTACGATAGATTGCTTCAATCCACACCTGGCTGAGGGGAAACCATCTTTAAACGTCATTATTTCAGCCATAAGACTTCCACTGCTGAACATAGGCCTCCCCTTTAGACTTCTATAAGTACCTGTTGGAAGCGACCTGCATCCAGCGTTTTCCGACGACCTTTATCAAGTCGTCTGTCCATCTTGTAGGTGGACACATAATTCAGTTTTTTTTTTAATTGATCAGACTGCCAATTGTTTTTTATTGTTATTTTTATTGTCTTTTCATGACCTAATAGCAATGAGACCATGAACCAAAAAGTTTTCAAACTAAAAAAATTACCTTAAGAAAGTGAGTGTAGCGGCGAAATTTGTGAAATTTTGACATGTTTTTTTTTATATAAAAAGCGAGTTTGTGGTGAAATGCCGAGACACCCCTCGAGTTTTTATTCATTTTCTTTGGCATAGTAACAAAACCAGTAATTAATTATCACTTTTTTTGAACAAATCTCACTACGGAAATTAGTAGGTTTTGTCAATTTTCAGCACTTTGGCGGCCATTTTCTCCTAACAGATTGAGTTTGGGCAGCTAAAAAAAAAATTAGTCCGTTATTTTAGACTACTCTATAACATATATCAAAATGAATCAAATCGGAGGTGGACAGTTGGGTACCCTTCCTTGTTAGTGCAATCGCATGTGTTACAAACAACTGCGCTGAACGAACACCGGACCACGACAATGCCAATCTGAAACAAGTACCACAATGCAACTAGGAGGAATAGAAGTGGCGCCTTTGGCTATTATTAAGAGGAGCTAACCTTAGGACATTATTTGCCTGTTTTGTATAATCTGACAGTTTTGTAACGGTCTTCTCTCAACGTAACCCTAGGATATTTTTGACTGTTTTGTGTAATCCATCTGACAGTTCTTCTATCTTCTATTCTCCAGAATCTGAAGGGCTACGACGAGCGTTCCGACATCTACTCCCTGGGCGTGCTGTGCTGCGAGCTGGGCAACGGCGCCGTGCCGTTCGCGGAGGTGCCCACGCCGCTCATGCTGACCGAGAAGCTGAGGGGAAGTCGGCCACAACTGCTTGATTGTACCACGTTCCCGGAGCCTGCTGATGACGAGATGAAGAGTGAGTTGGTCCGATAGATGCTCAATTTCCACAGCTTTCTGACGACAAGATGAAGGGTGCGTTCGTCCTACAGAAGCTGTGAGACTGTGTCATCTCTCAAGAGATTTCTGACGACTAGATGAAGAGTGAGTTGCTTCAATAGAAGCTGTGTCACCTTTCCAAAACCAGCTGATGGCGAGATGAAGAGTGAGTCCAACAGAATCTCAACTCACAACCTTCTCAATTCCTAGTGCCCACTGTCGTCAAGATGAAGAGTTAATTGGTCCGACATATGCTCGACTCACCACCTTCCCAGTACGGGCTGATGGTGAGATGAAAAGTGAGTTGGTCCAACAGGTGCCCACGCTGCTCATGCTGACCGAGAAGCTGCGCGGCAGCCGGCCGCAGCTGATCGACTGTACCACGTTCCCTGAGCCTGCTGATGACGAGATGAAGAGTGAGTTGATCCAATAGATGCTGGACTAGTTTCTCCCTAGACTACGTCACCTTTCCAGAGCTTGCTGACGACAATATGAAGAGTGAGTTGGTTCAACAGAAACTGTTAGACTGTGTCACCTTTCCAAAGCCTGTTAATGGTGAGATGAAGAGTCAATTGCTCGGCTAATGGCGAAATGAAGAGTGAGTTGGTCTAACTAATAGATAATCGGCTCACAGCCTTCCCAGTACTGGCTGACGGCGAGATGAAGAACTGTGTCATTTATCGAGAGATTTCTGACAACGAGATGAAAAGTGAGTTGGTCCAATCCGCATAGATGCTCGACCTTCCCTGTACCGGGTGATGGCCCGTCGGCAATCGTGAAATGAATAGTGTGGTGTTGAGACAGAATAAAATTTTTTTATTTCTTTCGTAGTTGTCGTAAGAGGTCACTAAGGAAATAGGTTAGGAAAGAGGTTAAGGTATCTATATTTTTTTGGCGACAGGCTGGCAACCTGTCACTGTTATATCTGCCAACTAAAAACCTAAATTATCATGGTTTTATCTACGTAGCGTGTCATATGCTCTGTCTACCCTATTTGGAAAGACAGGCATGATATATGGCTAGTTTTGACCATGTAGCTTAGTGCTTTGCGTACCCTATTTGGAAATGTACTTAAATATGTGTGTCCTGTTTGCAGGCATGTACGCGGGCGACAGCGGGGTAGGGGACGGCGCGGAGGGGGGCGCCGCGCTGCGCCGGCTGTACAGCGGCCGCCGGCTCAGCGACGCCTACCACCAGCTCAGCGATGCAGCGCTGCAGAGGTAACGGGCCTACTGTACTGCAAAACAGTTCAGGCAGTTGTAAGGATATGCCACAAACACAATACTGTACAGGCCTGGCATGTACAGTCACGAACCGAGATTGTTGAGCCACTTGCCACTGTTCGCAATTTAGACGTGTAATCAATGACCGATGTGACCGGCTCGATGTTAGCTATTGGATTAGTATTACACAACCAAGTTACAAACATAGGTAAGTGGCTCAACAATCCCGGTTCGCGATGGTACAAATTTAAATTCAAATTCAAATAATTTATTTCGGAAACATGTCCATAGCGATTAGTAATACAGTCAACTAGAAAATTAATGTTAGTAAGGTACAAAACAACTTGCATATTTAACTGGAACAATGCATATTGTTCCAGTGCCTTTGTAAAAGACCTTGGTACCGGTCAACGACAGTGCTTATTAAAGTCTTCTGGCACTTGACAGGACTTGAACGGTTCCAGCACTAGGCGTTCTACCTAACATGGCTGTTTTTAAACCTCTGCTTAGGTTAAGATACTCTAATAACCTGTTCCAGGGACCCGGAGAAGCGTCCGTCGGCGACGCAGCTGCTGGGGCACGCGTTCTTCAAGCAGATCCGCAAGGCCGACCATCTGCCCAGCCTCATAGGGCGCGTCAAGCCCATTAAACCGGACCCCGGTGCGTACAACCAAAGTTACAGACTTTGCACACACAGACATCCTCAATTTTATTCCCATGAGGGGTAGGCAGAGCAAATAAATTCAAAAATCCAGTGTCAAGTTTACCAATTTCAGGATAGGTAATCAGATGGTAAAACGTGATATTGTAGTGACAGGTTGCTAGCCCATCGCCCACAATACACTAAACCTTTCCCAGAGTCAATCTACGACACCCACGGGAAGAAAGGAGGAGGTGCTATCCTAACCCGGCACCACACAGAATTTGTTTTTGCAAATATAACTCTTCAAAAGAGCCATATTTCGTAGCCATTGTTGGATCGGTACCGAATATATGTCAGTCTTTAATTTTAACTATACTGAGTCGATAACCAAAATGTGTAATTGTTATTTAAGTATGTATTTGTGATTTTGTCTATGTAGCGTTTCGTGTGCTCTGCCCATCCCATATGGGAATACAGGCGTGACGTGTGTGTGTGATATTTTACGCGTTAAGCTGGCTAGCAACCTGTCACTATTATGCCCGCCAACTTAAGTCAAAACAATGCTAGAAGTAGTCACGGAATGTGAAATAGTCATGATTGTTATTTAATATTTATGTACCGTTTTATGTTCTGCCTACCCCGTTTGGGAATACAGGCGCGATACGTGTGTGTTTGATGAAATGATGAATTAGTCGGAGTGTATAAATCAGAGGTTCCCAAAGTTTTTTTCAGACAATCTTTAAAAAAAAAATCTTTTTATTAAATTTTCCTTCAACTGTTTTCAGATGACATGTCAGCACTCCTGCTGCAAGAGAAGATATCCGAAATGGAGATAGAGAAGACGACTGAGTGGGACTTTTAGACAATACAGCACAGGCGCAGAGGTAGGGGCATTTTCAGAAAAAAGTGTACCTTGTACTTGTGTTTTTTGTACCCTCAATTTTGAGTTATTTCTACTCAAACTAAGAAAAGTGTTCCATTTGTGTCAGTTTTGTAACGCAATTAAGAGGAAATATGCCGGTCGAGGGAATTGAAAAATAGGTATTTGCTAAATCTATTGCTGTCGCGCCGTGACCTGCCCAGACGACGTCGAGTGCGATAAGAACAACTATAGCTCGGACCGAAAATGCCTATGAAAATTATTCAAAAACAACGTTTCGTAGTCCCTTGATTTCTTCTCCAAAACTTAACCGACTAAATATGTTTTTTCATTAAATGTTTAAAAAATTTCATAACTGTGTTTCTATGTTCTTATATTTTGATATAATTGTGTTAAAATTGGTTTCTAGAGGTTTGAACACGACGAAAAAAACTTACCAATTTTTCATGTTTTTGAAGGTTAAGATCTCCTTTAATAATTCAATAAAGAAAAAAAGGAAAACATAGGAACATGCTAATATATCATTAGATTGTTGATGTAAAAAATCATTGTTCTACGGGTAATATCCAGCGAGGAATCAGGGGACTACGTTTCCATACAAAATATGACCGCTCCATTTCCTCTTAACCTTATAATGTTGTATGGACTGTTACAAAACGGATTACTTTTTGTATGGAAAATCAAGGGTAGGGTAGTTGACTTAAAAAAAACTGTTTAGTCCATCAAATAGATTACCAAAAAATATTGTACACGTATTTTTTCTTTTATTTGACAAACAAGAAATGACGAGGATAGAGCGCTCTGAAGTTACGAGTGACGTCAATAAGTGGTAGAAATTTTACCACGGCGTGACGTAACAAGCCCTCACTCCGGATTGATGATCTATACCTCTGTCGGTGTTTAATTATTTAATAAACCAAAAAACACCTGTCTTATATTTTCCCATAATCTAACTAGAGGACTAATAAGAATGGTATTTTTTAACCAAGTACATGCCTAAAAGGTGATAAGAGCACATTTTTTTCTGAAAACACCCTGTAGCCGTGTTCAATTACTAGCGTAGTACAATACTTGCCTTGACGCTGGTTCGGTGAGAACAGTGAATGTGTCTTAGGAATTGGGGTATAACTTATGGGATGGACCGGGTTAGTATATTTTATGGTGTAACCGTAGTTTTTGACATACGTACATCATACATCAAGCCTACATTCCCAAGAGGGGTATAAAACCATGGTCATTTTCCGTTTTGATGCCACTTTTTTCAAAAAATTTAGATTTAGCTGAACATAAATTACTGTGGGGTTGGGTTAAGAATAACACCTCCATTTCTTCCGTGGATACCGTAAGAGGCGTAAGAGGCGACTAAGGAAATACATCAAATTATATTTTAGAAGACAGGCTAACAACCTGTCATTTTACACTATTTTATCTAATTTAAAAACAAATAATTATAAATCGAAGTCTTGTTTGACTATTTTCTAAGCCATAGTGAAATAGAACGGAAGACAGCAGACGAAAGATGTTTACCGAATGACGTTTTGAGCCATCGTGAGACTCACTCATCTTGAAAAAATACGTATAATAAACGTTTTAAAGCATATAAGCGTTTAGCTCGACATGTTTCGCGCTAATCCTTAGCCCTTCCTCTAAGTGCCGCGGCGACTGCTGCTGCCAAACAATGCCTAGAAGTTGCTAGCTTGCGCTTAGAATACAACTACCTATTTCATTAGTCGCCTCTTACGACATCCATGGATGAAATGGAGAGGTAATACTCTAAACGACACAACAACAACGCAAGGACAGTAACTGTACCCAAATATAATTTGCGGTTGGCACCGGGCAATATGCTAACAGTGGCCACGAAACGTAAAGCAGTCATGGTTTTGTCTACGTAGCGTTTCGTGTGCTCTGCCTACCCCATTTGGGAATACAGGGGTAATGTATGGTATGCACCGGGCAAGCGTTCAAGGCTCGCCATAAACTAAACAAATAGAGAGATATAATAATTTCATACCAGTAGTTTGTTGTCACTGTGATTATTAAACATATTTTGTTGAAATGTTGGGTTTTCTTCCCGTTCGGTTTTTAACTAGGTTTCATCAACGTCATGTGAGCAATAAGTGAGTAGTCATCATCATCATCATCAGCCTATATACGTCCCACTGCAGGGCACAGGCCTCCTCTCAGTATGAGAGGGCTTGGGCTATAGTTCCCACGCGGGCCCAGTGCGGATTCGGAACTTCACACACAACGTTGAGTAGTCACCAAAGAGTAGAAATTAACCGTAGTAGCAACTCTTCGCAAATGTCACTTTTTGACGTAAGTAGCTCGAGTATGGCAACTATTTAGTATGAAAAAATTCAATTCTTTTTTGACAATTTCCTACACTTCGTCAATCAGTGGTAGAGAAATAAAACGCAATCAGGATTGTGTGCTCAATGTGTATTAGCGATAGAGCTGAGAATCAGTTCCTTTTTTGAACTGTTTTCTATTATTTTTTTTACAATCTACATATAAATGATTAAGTAAATAAAACGCAGTCAGGATTGTGTGCTTAAAGTGTATTAGCGATAGAGCCGAGAACGGCGTGCAGCCAAACGGCGGCGGCGCGTGCGCCGGCGTCTTCGTCTTGCGTGTAGCCGCTCGCCACGTAAGATGCACGTCCCGCCCTGCAACATAACAACATTACTGGGTGTATGGAATGTGTTTCCTTTGCCTTCATGAATAGACAAGAAAACGAAACAAACATCAAACGATCCACAAAAGACTGACCTTTTGCAAAAAAACGTTTTTGGACCATAAATGTTATGTTATTGATTTGAATCGGCTTTTGTTTCTATTTGACGCCTTTTCGACGACACCGACACGATGTTTTTAGTCGGTGTTGAGGAATTGCAAAACAGAGATAAACAGCTTTAATTAAAATCAAAAGCCTAGATTAAGCGGTCGTTACGCAGAATGTTAAATATCTACAGTTAACGACTTTAATAAATTTAGTAAAGGCAATGAATTTATGAAAAGTTTTTCTCAACATAAAAAACCTGCCTGGTTTACTTGAATGCCACTACATTTTTGATTGCAATATTCGCAATCAATTACCAGTTGAAAAAAAAATCGTGATTTGTACATACAAATATCACAGAAAAGTTGGTATGCAAAGTAAGCAATATAAATGATTCACCTGGCAACCATACTCGCGGTGGCTACGGCGCCCCGCTCCGCCGCGTCGTCCGTCTGCGCGAGCGCGTGCTTCAGATCCTTGCTCAAGTTCTGCTTGAACGCCTCGGCAGCCGTGTGCAGCGTGTCCAGCTGAAGACAAACCATCATCACGCATTGTTTCCCAAATGGAGGTGATCACAGAAGATAGTATCTTACAAGGTTCACTCTCGAACATGTAAGTACTAACTTTTATTTTGAAAAAATATAAACTTTTTGATAAATTTCTTGTGGCGCATTCATCTTGGCAATGATGGTCTTTCCGAAGCGCTGGTAGACTCGAAAATGACGTGTACCTATAAGTGCTCTTAGGAGCCTATTCACATACTTAAATAAAGTTTTAAATTTTGGTTGGGATCTGTACTGACCATAGTCCTGTCACCGGGCTCGGCGCCGCCATACTTGGTGATAGCTTCCATGGCGGCCTCCCACGCCGCCAGCCACGCTGACGCATCCACGGATTTGGCGCTGCAAGAGAATAGCCAGTACGTGATTTGTATATTTTTCTACAAATGTATACGGCGTAAATACTCCCAAAAAAATATTTTACAATTAATGAAATAAGGTGGGTTAATAATTGGGCTTAAAATATGAATTACGTGGTTTTTCAGTCAGCCGCGACGCACGAGTCGTGCGGTCGTTCTGCAGAAAGTTTTTATTATTGTTGATTGAATTATTGAAGTTGATTTTGTTGAAGATTACTCTTCTGGAGATTCATTATTCGTAGATATTCTTCTTACGTTTACTGTTTAGTGAAACACTAAGTTAGTAGATAGCGCTATGCACTCATATAATTTGCAGAAGAATGTGTAGAAAACTGTCACCCTGTGACGTCTGACCTACTTGGTCTTAATATTATTATTTGGTGTGTCATCTCACCTAGCAAAAGCCTGTGACGCAGCGGAGAGTCCCAAGCTGTAGATACCGCCTGAAGTGCCTCCCATGTCGGTCTCGGCGATCTCTGAGAGATCCCACAAGACGTTGGAAGGGTATTCGACCGACGCTGTCTTCAGATAGCTCAGGATTGCTGGAACATGTCATGGTGTCCTTTTAAAGTCAATTTTAGGGAATTGTTTGGTATTATTCCTAAAGCACAAAGTTTTTTTTTCAGAGATGGATTTCGAAAGGTCTTGTTGGTATCCCACCAGTAGACAGTTGGAAGCATATAGAAAAGCTTGAACGCATTTATCAGCAACATATCAGCTAATACCTGCCTGACTGTATTAAATATTAAAGTGATACCTCTTATACATTTACCTACTTGTTATATTTATGGTTTCGCGTGTTAGATAAGTACTTGTGTGCTTTCGTGCTCTTCTTCTATCCATGAATAGATATTCCTAGCGTGCTCTGCTTCTAATCGTTCTTATTCGTGGGTTATGCTATTATAGTCTTTTTAACCTTGGTCTCACCTAGTCCAAACTTCTTGAGCGTGATGCCGCAGTCTCCGTCCCCGCAACCCGAGTCGAGCCTGTTCAGCAGCTCCTCGTTCTGCACCAGCTCCTCTGATGCCTTCGTCAGGCTGGTGCGGAACAGCTCCTGGTTCTTAGCTGACAGAGCTGGACCACTTGCTGCCTGTGATGAAACGGACGTTGAGATGCACTTAGATTCACTTTTTTGCCAATGAACATATTAACATCAGGCACCGGGCCGTAATTACAGAATAGTAGGTACTACGTACAGATTTACAGAAGTTCCACCTCAGAACAAGTTTAGCCATAAAAATATTACTGTTTCTATCTACCGTCACCTGCTTGCCATTGACCTTTCACGAGTTACGTAAGTTACTTAAACTGCTTAGTGGACATCCCCTATCGTACTATGGAAATAAGTAAACTTACGCACACTTTTCTTCCGCGCAATCTTCCCATTTCTCATAATCATAACTGACCGACGATACTCAACTCAAACTTTCAATACATAGGTAGATCTGGTAGATACATCATAACCAGCTAAAGCCAGTATTAGTTTTGCCCGCAATTTTACCTTTCGGAAAGACTCCATAGAAAAATTATCTCTCGAGGCACCGTAGCCCACAGAGAGAAAGTTGAAACTTGAAGTAGACGAAGTTTGTAAAAGAAGTTCTACTACTTAACGATAGATGGCGTTAGGTGTTGCTACCTACCCACAAATACTGCCACAACAAGCCATAACTCTAAACCTCTGATCTGACAACGCGTCAATTCACGTACCTTTCTCGCATCAGCCCTCAGCAGCGTATCATCATCTACGTGTCCCCCCTCGCACCGCACGGACGCCTCACCCCCCGTCCACCCCACAGCGGCGGTGGGCGCGTCCAGCAGTTCCAGCCACAAGTCTCCGTGGTCTTTGTTCAGGTGGAGCAGGCAGATTTGGAAGCCGTGCATCTCTAAAGAGGTCTTGAGGTGGCCGGAGTATATGCGCTCGACTGTTATTTTCTTGCTGTCTGTGAATTAGATTTGGTCGGGTTGTACAAAAATTAATGGCATATCAAACCCAATTTCATTCATCTTCAGGTCACTGCATAGCGGCCTGTATCTATTTTAAACATAAAACGGATGCACATCTTTATATCGGAGATTAGATCGACACGTTTCCGATCAATTCGTGACCACGGGAGCAACGTGCTACTGCGTCTGTAGAGAAAGGCGAACTGCGCGCAACTGCTCAACCGACACCGGTTGTGAACTATTCAAACGTCGGGTAGCACCCATCACTATGAACATCTCGATTCAAATTCGGATCACGAGTCACAAGTGACGTTTCGGTCACGAATTGACCCGAAACATGACGAGTTAATTTCCATAGAAAGACGTAAGAGTTTCCGTTTTATTTCTCTATGGTCTAATAACTACAGTTAATCTCTAAAAAGTTAATGCCTGGAGGCGAAAGGCTAAGAGATGAAAGATTGACCACTAAAATCCATCAGGCTCCGCGTCCTTACCCAGATAGTCCTTGGTTTCCGCACTGATGATGTTCATCTCCATGAAGGAAGTCCCTCCCAGGTTATCGATCATAACAACCACTCTGTCACCAGACTTGAGTTTGAGATGTGCCACAACCTGAAGCATGATAGACCATAAACTAATTATTGGCCCTAATCTGCATTAGAAATACCCAGGCTCTAGTAGAACTTCAAATGATCATTAAATTTGTTCCTCCTCTGGCGCATGTTTCGGAAAATCTTTTATGCTTGATATCTTCACCATTTTTCCATGTATTTTTTTTGATATTCCTTGTTTATATTTCGAATAGCCCATACCTGTTCCAGTATCATGACCACGGTCTCCTTGGCCGTTCCCATCTTCATCTTCTTGATGCCGGCCTCCCCGTGCACTCCTGCGCCGAGTTCCATCTCGTCTTCCGCTATCTCGAACAATGGGGGCTGACCTGAAAAATGGGGATACACCTTTTGAATTAACGAGCGTTTTTTAACGCATAAAGATACGTTTTCCTAAAGATTGGTGTTCGTGTATTGGAGAACTTATCAGTATCAACCTATAAATACATAGTAAACTATCGTGATACTTTCTCTACATTGTTCAAATGAGACGCTTAATGCGGTGCACCTACCTAATGTATCTAAGCTGTAATTCAAAGGAAAATCGGATACAATTGAATAAGTAGATTCCAATACTTTGTCGTCACTTAAACTTATTAGACTTACGTCGTAATGGGGTCATGATGAATCTAATATACCTCTCTATCGTAATAGAAAGATTTGTAACCTTGTTTGCTTTTCTTACCTGGCAGTGAGCAGGCGCTCAAGCATACTCCGAGGGTAGCCATAGACTTGTTGGCTTCAGCGGCGATGTTCCGGATGGTCGCCAGGTCGTAGCCCTTGTTGGCCATGGCTCCACACAGCTACAAGTTCAGAATTAGCAAAGCTTAAAGTCCACGTCATAGCTTCAGGAGTAACTGCCAGATTTACAACATTAACAGACTTCAAAATATCGGTATGTCGCCTAGATTTTGTTTCAATTTAAAGCTATGAGGCTGATCACAGCTTAGATAGGTAGATTTCTGCTGTCTTACATCTGAACCAAGCACTTCAGTTTAATTATCTGTGCACATTTACTTTTGCCATCAGATCAGTTCATCTTCTTACCTTATAAAAGAAGACTTCGCCACACATGCTCCTCCCGCCAGTCTTGTTATGGCTGGAAGCGACATCCTCGCCCACTATAAGTCCTTCAACCTACAAATTTAAGAACTTAAAGCCTTTCACGAATACTTATGTTACGTTTTTACAAGAATTTCCATAAAGCTAAGTATATCTATGGTAGAGAAATAAGGATTTGTACCTTGATACCAGCAATCTTAGCTTTTTCAATCGCTTTTCCGAAGTTCAATCTGTCCCCAGTATAATTTCCAATGATGACGATGACACCACCTGAAACAACACAATTTTTTACAGCAAACCAATCGCACTTGGGTATTAGCCCTTACATTCTGTATTAGCCCTCTAAGTTAAAATTTACTTTATCGTAGGCAAGCAGCCCCTTGGAGAGCAAATATGTATGCCGACGTATCTTTAAGTATGGCTTAGGTACCTAGATTTGCCTTAGTTCTCAATTGAGGTACACGTTAACAGTTGTGACTTGCTATGCCGTACCGATAGTTGCCTGCCAATGAGCGATAAGCTAGAAAATGACACTCTTCCTGTTGAGGAATCCAATGACAATGTAAATGGTAAATACCTGTATTATATTTGTACAGCTGAGCGATCCCGTAAAGCACGTGTCCCGTGGGCGGCGACGCGAACACACCCCCGGCTACTGCACCGTCCAACATCCCACTTCCCACCAAACCTGTGAACCAAAGTTGGAATATTCTTATGCTTGACATATCTTTGAAGTCATCTCTTGATTCTTCAAGAACCAGGTCAATAAAACTTATTGGCTAAACTGTAATAGATTAAATTTTGTGGGAAGGTCTTCAATAGTAGGGAGATCGCTCTCCAGGCAGTTGTATTTGTGCAACCGTGCTTTGAAATTTCGTTAGCTCAATGTAGAACATTTTGACAGTTGATGACGTTTGTGGAAGAAATTCTACTATTGAATGATAGGTGGCGCTAAGGTCAGTACAGATTGAATTGCCGGAATAACCATTGTTGCTTTTTCTCATGCTATGAACAAATGTAGGTGTTGTAGGTACCATCGAACCAATTGATTCCTGACCCACCGTAGAACCTATTCACAGTGAACGTCATAGTTGACAAAGGAAATCTTTATAACGTTTGTTATGACAACGTTCTGCGGTGGGTCACAGGAATCAGTTGGTTCGATTGTACCTAGTGTTTCGGAACGCGGTTTTTAATTAACGTTTTATTTAATTTCCAGGCAAACAGGAAATTAGCCAAATACTGATAAAACAATCAAAATTCAACGCAACTATAGAGCTACTCGTGAATCCTGTTATTAAAGTCAGAAATTCGTTGGTGTGACATTAAAACAAGCCGATGTCGCACGCGTAGGAGTATTGGTGACTGGTTGCTTGATGATCAGCCGCGTCAGTTTACGCACCTCCTGCAAATGGCTCATGCCCGGAACCTCCGCCACCCAAAACTGCTACTCTCTTTGAATCAACCTGAAATGGAACAAAAAGTCCTATGAATATCCAGAAGTTTATGGGATGTTCGCAAGCAATCCGACAGATTTTGTGTCGTCTTGCAATCTACGATTTTCTTCTGGCTTCTAACACTAAAGAAGTGCACAGATACGCGTCTGTTCTTGTTTTAATAATAATGGTTTACGGTCACTAGGGACCGTGAAGATCATGTTTTGTTCATGGTCCTTCGGACCGGATCTGAACCAGTGGCCTTACGACAATAAAGAGTAAAAAATGCAAGTAAGCTGCTACAAATATTAATTATTTAAAATCATTGTGTGCTAGGTAATTTAATTCGTTTCATTCAAAAATAATTATCATCGCCGTCCAAGAACATTCCTAGCATTAGTTAAGTATGCTTTGCGTAATGCAAATAATCTAGTCTAGTACCCTGTTAGTTAAAAGTTAGTTCAATCTGTCAGTTTCCTCACGGACACTTACTAAATATGTTGCACCTAACTTTACACTCTGACGTAATCGCTCAGACATACCGCTCTCCTGACGGTGACGACCCGATGTTTCGGATGCAGCTGCAGCTGCGGGTACGTGGCCACCACCCCGCGGAGGTTGTCGTCCACGCAGCTCTCTGCCGAGTTGATCACCTTCTTGGTAACCGGCTTGCGAGACATCGTTGGTCTGTTAAATACCAATAGTTATAATGTCTAAATACTAACTTTTACTACTTTACAACTGGGTTCGTCTAAAATTAACTTATTTATACTTACCTAGTTGAAAAATAATGATCTCCGAATTTGATATCTAGAAGGTTTTCTAAAATATACCGATAAAATTTTACGCTTTTTGTTGATTTACAAATTCTGTGCACTTCATTCCCCCCCCCCCCCCCCATATTTTGCGAAAGTTTCTTTACTTGCTTAGTTTCATAGCGGGTCATCTTTCCCGAACTGCCAAGGAAGGGTAGGCATTATTATTTATTGGCATAGAAGATTATGTGACGACTTCCTTAATTTGTTTATTCAGTATAGAATAACCCATTAATGCCTACTTACTGGTAATTTAAAATATCTAACAGGAAAATGAACAACTCATAACAACTCGAATAATGTATTTTTTCTTGCTAAATTTAAATTTAAAAAATCACTCACCTTTTTAACCGCAAACAACGAACTAACTGACCACTTGTTTTTCCTCACTCCACAAATTATGTAATTCTTCTGCAGATAGGTAGGTACACACTAACACCATATTTTCATAACAACATTACGGACACCATAATCTTAGGAATTATCTTATCATCTAAAGCCAAAGTTTACGACCCCGCGATAGCTTTGTTTATCTGTCATGCCATTTAAAAACCTGCTAACATTTCCACTAATATAACTACCTACTTACTTAAGAATATTTAAACGTTTAGGATAAGTACAATCTAGAACGGAATTCGCGGTAAAAATTGTGACAGAACGCAACTTGTTGGAAGACAAAAATTGAGCGCTGTCTTAGCATTCTTCTTTAGCACTATGTTTGTATCCATTCATCATAACAATGACCATTCAATCAAGCCACACTTTACTCCATAAAGTCCTTACTCATCAAGTTATCAAGGCAAATTAATTCTTATTCCTCTTGACGTTAAGTAGGTGTTTGCTAACTGACTGTTAGGAGTTGTTATCATCTTGGTGCAGTGATAATCATCGTTGCGTTAGGCCAATGAAGTGTAGTTTTATTATTAGTTTTTAACAAGTTCTAGGCTATAAGATAGAGGCCTGTTTCATAATATGAATGTGGTGTAGTGATCGCCTGTGTATCTTGTATCTTATTCAAAAGTGGAGTTTTAACTAACTAATGGTAGCCATACACGATCCATTCTATCGTCCAATCGGCATGACGCTATCGATTGGATCAGTTAGAATTGACCGTGTGTGGGAGTGGATTGGCATGACAGTTAGAACTGATGGCATGATCGAATTTCGATTCTTTTGGCTTGATCAAATCAATTGGATACTGCCAATTGGACAGTGTATGGCTGTTGGCGATTGGCAATTCAGTTCGAATAACAAATAATAGGAATAGCGAGGAAGAACAATGCGAAGGAGCAATATTTTATCATACCCTGTTTACTTGATTAATGTGTTGTTCTCATTTTTAAATTTAAATTTTGTCTTTGATAAAAAAAAATCAAAAAAAAAATTATCTTTATATATTAAGTCTATAACTACTAAACTACCTATTATTCTTAGTATGGGTATACTTTTCTGCTGGAAATAAATATTTAAATTTTTTTTTTTGCATAATTTTCATGAGTACGATGCCCAAAACGGCTATAACATCGACGTCTGTTACCGGTGACGCCATGGCTGCAACTGAACATCGCTGCCGATTGGACAGTTAAAACTGATGGTGTATGGTGTATATGGACGAGCTGCAGATTGGATCAAGCCTCCAATATCATGCCGATTGGACGATAGAATGGATCGTGTATGGCTACCATAAAGACTAGGCAATACTCGGCCAATTGTAATTTGTTCGCCACTTTTTGTACCCAGTCGGTCGGCTGCATTTCTCTCGCAGTCAAATACCTACTTCACTGTAATTCTGATCTTATGTTTTACTTTCAATCAGCTCCGTTTCGTATAACAATAGATTTGGACGGTCTAATCCCCACATGTTTTTCAGTAAACCCAAGGCGTCACCGCAAATTGTGATACGATTTATATTGAGAACATTATAACGAATAGTAATAAGTTATTGCAGTAATGATTTCCAGTTTTACCTTTGGATTCCTGAGAATTATTCAAAAATTCTGTCCGTTAAAAGTCTAAGCTTAAACAAAACGGAATAGGGTATACGTCGTTTTGTTTACAATGCAGTAAGGCTAAACCGTAACAAACGGTTAATGACTAGTTTCAAGGATTCTATTTGTGTAATGACATTCTGGTTCGTTGTTATTTTCTTTGCAATGTAAGAAGCGTACTAAATGTATTGAGCTAATGAGTAAGCGACATGGATACATCAAAAACTCCATCTATCGACGAATAGGATAAGTAGTGCAATGCATTCGATGATTTACGAACGGAAATCGATGCCGGTAAAGAGAATGGCTCATAACCTTAGTTTGTAATCAATGTACTCGATGTTTTCAATTAAAAACATACTTTGAGTATTATCAATTTTTTTGCTTCATACCAAAATAATATTTTTATAACACTTGCTCGTCAATGGTGTTATTACAAGCGCGTATCATTTAGGATGAAACTTTATTAATCGCACTGACAGCGCAATTAGAGCAAGGGAATGGCGCGCAGCGATGGGATGACGTCATGCATCTTCTGCAAAAAAAATTTTCGTCGCAAATCATTGTGGAAATGACTTTTGTGCAAGAAGTTCTACTACTGAACCATAGTTGGCGCTAAGGACGTCAGGGTCGCTACGTATTTGTATGCAAGTTTGTATAAGTGTAAGAAAGTGTATGGACAAAGGTCGAGTAAAGAAAATTTTCATTCCAGACATTTTTTCAAATTGATAAGTGGTCGTAATTAAGAGTTTAGTTTTTCTTAATCGCTCATACATCAAATAAAACTCGGGTTATTCGCTATTCGTTTAATATAGTAAAGCTGTCGCTGGTGCCCGTGAACTCTGTGATGGCGCCCAGGAGCGCCCGCGAGGCGCCGCGATACACGAAGCGGTGCGGCGCCGCGAGGGTTCCCTCCGGGATCGTCCACTCGAACGTCACCCGGCTGGTGCCCAGAAGGGTGGACACGCGCTCCCAGTGGAACCTGGACATTGAGAATACTTGGGTGAAACTTTTGAAGAAAGCATGGGACATATAGGTACTTACATCACGCCTGTGTACGTGGACTTTGGGAATACTTGGGTGAAACTTTTAAAAAAGCATAGGTGGACATACATCATGTGGGTGTACCCAACTGGGGTGAGCAGAGCAGAAACGTTACATAGACAAAACTTACAATTAGTAGGTAGTTTTAGATTTGTAAACAGATGGAAGAGGCAAAATAGCGTCAGGTTTTTCCTGTTGCCTAAAATATACCTTATCCTAACTCCTAACTCGCCTCTTACGACATCCACGGAAGAAATGCAGAGGTACAGTATTTCCAAGAAAATAAGTCACATCGGCTGTTTCCGTCTGCGCTTCTCGCTATATCCGACAGTAGCCGAACGTGTAATTTATCTATATTGAACTTTATTTACGAACACAATGGGCACAATTTTGCTTGCTATGCATTCTTAGCTCGGCTATTCCAAGTTGCGTTTAGTTCGGCTACTCGACGCATGCGGCGCTGGGGCGCTACACATTTATCAATCAGTAACCAATCACAAGGCAAGAGTTTAGCGCGCGAAAAAATCCGTTTTGTCATTCCCGCGCCACAAAAAGTGGTCTATTGCGCAGGTACATCGTGGAGCATTATTTGTTTGGTAATACTGTATCTATGTATTAACTTAAAAACCGAACTGAACAAGTTCAACTACTTTTGTAGCTGCGTCTAGCTTCTCGTGCCGTGGCTGTGGCCGGTGGCCCGTGTGCGGGATTCTAAGAGAAGTTCACTCACTTGGTCTCCCAATTGGCGTCAGTGGCAACCACCACCCACTCGCCCAGGTCCTGTCTCTCCACTACAACGTGGGAGGAACCCTGGCGGAGGTTGTTGCGGGGATTTGCTCCTATCTGGAATGATGGAACGTCAGCACACGGTCAAGAGTGAATCGAAATCAAGCACAGGTTCAGGACCACCGTGGGCACTTAAAACAGGCCCAGTGCGAGTCTATAGGTACCGTTGTCCAACGTTACCCATTATACAGCAAAAACATATCTACTGTCATGGGCAATTGAGATGCAAAATTAATTCGATCGCTGTGGGACAACCCATACGTCCACTAAGGAAACCAAGTCTATAAGTCTTGGGTCCCTACGCAAATGTATGGGAAACGCGACATAAACGGGATTATGAGATACACTCCACAACAAGTTAGAAGTACCTAGTTAGAGTTCTCCCATTTCTTTACGGCGCATGTCCTGAGCAATTACAATAATTACAGTACAACCTTTTTCTAATTAACTTAACTACAGTTGTCTCTTGAGTCAAGAGTCCTAACTTACTGGACAGAATAATAACACAAAACATATGATTACGCAGCCCTTTCGATTTTTAACAAACTAATGGTGCACTTACAAACGTGACGCTGACGGTCTCCCCTCTCCTTGCCGTGGCGGGGGGTTGTTCCACCACATTCCCGAAGCTCTGCCCTAAGGGGGAGTTGTCCACCACCACTGGCAGGATGAGAGAAATCGTGCGGTCGATGTTATCTGCCGGTTCTGGACCTTCTGGGACTGTTCCACCCTGGAAAATATTTGAAACATTAATCACACAGGGGTAGGCAGAGACTACTTTGTTCCACTCGCTACGATCCTGACATACTTACTTACCTCTTTTGCTTCATCCACATTCATCAATCTCCTCATACATGCTCGTCGGTTAGTTGAGGCGTGACGATATGTATGTATGTATTAATCACACAAATGCAAAAAAAGCCTGTGTGGCGTCGGATTTGGAAAACAGAAAATATTTGATACATCAATCAACCAAAAATGCACCAATAAACTTAGGTACGGCTTCCTTTTCAATCTACCTATCGACGGTAACGGTTCAACTTACTAGAAAGGAATAATGACATTATGCCCATTTATCAGTTATTTTCCTGTGTTTAGTGAGCTATACCGTCGATAGATGGAATATTAGGACCGGCCGTTAGCACATAATTGGGTGAATATCCCAGGCACATTTTTGACACGGCGGAGTAGTTATTGCCGCTGTTAACTGTTATTTACGTCTTATTGTAATTTTTATACTATAGCTGACATATCCCCCTATCTGTTACACAATATAAAACATTGACATGCCTTTTAATCTGGAAGAAAAAAAATGTTAAAGCTTTGATTTCCAATTTCGGTGGGCTGTCCGGAATCCATTTTTACTACAATATCATTAATTTGCTAAGAAACCCATGTGTAACACAAAATAACTTTAACCGTGGCATATTCTTAATTATTTAAGGAACATTATAAATAAATATCACCGTTGTGAGTTCGGTTATTGTGCCCAAAATCATACTTTAAACAAACGTCCGAGCGCGCGATCAAATTTTGGTGGACAAAGTTCGACTCGTTCTAATTCGCTTCTAAACGGCCCAGGAAGTATTAGCTTAACCTTCCGCGTACCTGCCAGTTACACTGCATTGACTGACGGTGAAAGCGGTCTGTGTTTGTCACTGCGTTTCCGTTAATCACGTAAAAACCCAATTTTGGTGCAAAGGGCGTCAAAAATTTAACAATTTTGGTGACTCTTGAAAAAAATGAAAGTGTCTTTTAATCCTAATTTGAGTGGTTTAGGGTTCTTTTTAACGGAAGTAGCCTGAATTTGTTATAAATGTAACAAGTTTTTTTTTAGACTTTTTTTTATACCCGTTCCAATTTTGGTGGTCAAATTTTGGTGCTTGTTTCGAGTGACCAAAATTGGGAAACGCTACGAAAGGTGTAAAAATAGGCGTATTAATTATTTTTATTCGACAGTAATTTTAAGCGCAGAATTAAGAAGCAAAGAGAGAGAAAGATATCATATAAAAATAAAGGGAAAAAATTGCCACCAAAATTTTAAAACTGCCACCAAAATTGGCAAAAAACTACACTTGTTAAAATTCACCCAATTATGCAAGTATAAGTATAAGTTGCACCAAGTTTTGCATTTCGTACAAAGATTTGTGGTTTATTCACACAGCTATTTCACCTCATTACAGGGATTATTCTTACCTCAAGAGCAACATCCGTGAACTCGGAGAACTTGTTCAGGAATATGTCCAGCGTGTTGGGGCCGTAGATCGTGGAGGCACCCTCGTACCTTTGCACCTGTAACACGAAGACCAACGAAAATTCATAAATGTGGTAAGAGGCGACTAAGGAGATAGGTTTAGGCAGGCTCTAGGTGACAAGTTAATACCTCTTTCATCATTTTTAAACCTAAAATTATACTAGAAGTTGCTGCAAGTCTCATTTGAGAGACCAATACAATCTGAACTTTACTGTGGTAGTGCGTCCAAGATATTTTTGTTGAAGTGCAAACTAATGACTTTGTAACTCGACGTAAGTGTGTTGAACTGTTGGGTCAATGCTCAAGCGGATGGGTGGCAGCGGTAACAGCCTCATCACCTCATCAGAGATTACTCTGCTTGGCAGAGACTGTGTTTTCCGATAACCCTTTTAGTGGTAGTGCCGCCCACTGACTGATAAGTCAGGGTTCTAAAAATCTATGGACGTTGTATAAAAATTATGTATCGTAGGTAGGTGTAGTGTATTTAAACTGATGTGATCCACATCCTCGTCTTCCGAGTGATTGTGCGTAACTCCTCACCTGATACTCCTCAACGGTCGCCACATAGTGTATATACTCGTTGGTCAGCCCGGACACGACGACGCGTCGTTCATGCCCGCGCCGCTCCAGCGCGTCGCCGACCACGTCGCGCATGCGCCGCCCGGCCATCGTAGTGGGCTCCCCGGGGACGCCCGCGATGGCCAGGCCTCCCAGCCAGATGAGGGTGGCTGATACTATGTTCGGGTGCCACGGGAGGGGGAAGTTTGCCTGGTGAATGCGACAGTCAGTTACAATTTAATGTCGAATAGGGTAGACGACTAAAAATGACTATTCAGTCCGTCAGGTTACCAGAAAATATTAAACACATTTAAAAAAAAAAATACATTTAAGCGCTCAAAGTTTCACGTGACGTCGCTATAATATGGTACAATTTTTACTAAGGCGTGACGTCACAACACAGTGACAGTCGTGTAACGAGAATGTAAATAAAAATATCTCACCCGTCCCGTCGGCAGCAGAATAGGCTTAGGCGCGTGGCATTCGATGTCTTCTTCAGTCGACTCCGCTATGATGCCTCCGATCGCATCCAAGAGAGGATTACCTTCAATCGTACCCTGGAACGATTAAAAAAACATTCACGATTAATCTAAAACAACAAACATTCACGATCTTAAATCATCAGTTGTACCCCAACTGTCGTCATTACAATCGTAACACTAGTTACTAGTTACTCTCGTCTGCATTAATACGCATCAGTTTGTATGGGAACTGAGACAGCGCCTCCCAGCGGCACGGTTACACGATAAGACAAGTAGCGTTCCCATGCAAACTGTTGCTTATTAAGGTAAATGTACCAATGCTCGACGCCTCAACGCCCAGTAGATGACACCAATCTGTCACCTGTCTTGCTATGACATAAGCACACATAAGGTTGCAAGTGCCAAGTATTGGGTCAGTGTCGAGCACAGGGACGTTTAACTTACTTAAGGCAGACGAGAGTGACTCGTATTTTGATAGTAATGACGACTAATGACTTGGAGTACTGATGCGGCGATGCCTAAGGCCGGCCACATACATTCGGAATTTTTCCGTTCGGAATCCCGAATCGGAAAATCGAACGCAGTCAATCCATACAAAATCTATGGACCGCCACACACATTCGCGAGCTTTCCGTTCGGAATTCTGCACGGATTTTTTCCGAATGTGTGTGGCGGTCCATTGATTTTGTATGGATTGACTGCGTTCGGAAAGTCTGATTCGGGATTCCGAACGTAAAAATTCCGAATGTATGTGGCCGGCCTAATAGTTTACCTGTGTAATGTTCAATGTGTTAGCACCATCAATGGTTCCGGAGGCGAAACTGTAGCCCATAGCAGCCACGCATCCCGCCACTAGGTCGGTCTGAAAATTTTATACATGGTGTAAATAAACTTGGCGTGTTTTAAACGTAAAAAGGGTTTCATCTCTTTCTCTCGCGCTTGATTAGAATGAGACATAAGAGAATTAAACTTAGTGTGCTACTTTAGCGTGTCATCACTACTTACTTCGTTAAAGGTCCTCGTCAGGGGATCATATTTGGAGACAACCTGTTCAGGCATGTTCAGGAACTGGTGGACGACGGCGATCTCCCCGCGCAGTTCTTCACCAGGAGCGTTTAGTGCTTCCTGGAAAACCAAGGTCAAGTGAGGAAGTGTAGTCTTCTAGAAAATTATTAGAAGGCGCTGAGGTACAACAAAAAGGTTTGAGGCACATTCAACTCCATTAGCTAGTGCCAATAAAGAACTTTTTTTTCATGACTCTTGGGATGGATCTTAAAGGGCTTTTGTATAGGCTAGTATTAGTCTAAAGAGCATAATGTACTGTATGTATAATCTGGATGCTCTTAGTCCAACTCCCATACAAAGTACTTAGTCAATCCCTGCAGCTTATGATATGAAGGTAGACAAAAGTATGACTCTCACCACAGCTCCTTCGTACACCGCTGTCCCAATAATCCTGGTGCTCTCGAACATGTCGTCCCCCGGGCCGAGGGAGTAGCAGCGCTCCCCCGCGGCGCAGAGCAGGAACTGGTTGTCGCACTCCTCGCCGCTGAACTCGCAACGTGCTCCGCGGATGTTCGGAGACACGTCGCCGAGGTTCGATGCGAAGAAACCGGCGACGATGGAGCCCTGGATTTTATATGGTAGGATTGTTTTATTTGTTCTGTGAGGTCGGGTTGAAACAGCTCTCCATTTCCGTGGATGTCGAAAGAGGCGACTTAGGTGCTTTAGGCGACAGACTGGCAACCTCTTACACCACTTTTCATGTATGTTAAAATCCAAAATATTGTAAGCAGTGGTTACGAAACACAGAATAGTCATGGCTTTAACAATGTAACGGTTTGTGTGCTCTGTCTACCCCATTAGGGAATACCAGAGCGATGTTCACAAATCATAAATACTCCGAAATCAAATCCTCATCAGTAACTTTCCTTCGGCATTATATGATCTGCAGGTACAGCAATACGCGCAAGACGACACCTACTAGATTCTAGACTATCTACATATATCACTTTCTGACGGCTATAGTGGTATAAGCTATCTCGCGCGTATCTCTACTCAACTCTATGCTAATCCGGCTGAAGTCTTACCTTCCCAACCAGACTTTCAGGATTGAGCATGGCTTCCATCTTAATGGCAGCGTATCCCAAGTTGTCGGACGAGATGAGCAGGTTAGTCATGTTCATGCTGGTGGTGTGGACCGCGAACCAGGTCAGGAGCCCGTGCAGGGAGCCGTCCTGCTTCACCACGCGGACCTGGGTTAGCAGGTCGTCGGTGTTGGACGCGTACCTGGAATTTGAGGTGCCAATGTGACTTTTGGTGCAAGGAGTTGGTTTAGGTTAGATAACATACGTACAATCACGACTATGTTCCTAAATCGAGGCAGAGCTCACGAAACGCTAAATTCAAAAATTCAAATTTTCAAAATTCTAAACTTTATTTATGCAAATAAGCTCCTAAGAGCACTTTTACACGTCATTTTTGATTTTACATAGACAAAGCGATGACGATTTCATGTTTCGTGGCCACTTCTAGCATATTTTTTTAGGTTTTAACATGGAAGGTATACTTAATAGTGACAGGATCCTAGCCTGTCGCCTAAAATATATCTTTTTTCTTAGTTGCCTTTTACGACATCCACGGAAGAAATGGAGAGGTGAATTTCTAAAACTTGATACCTACCACACGGAAAAAAATCTATTCACAGTAGCATATTTTCCGACTTGAATCAACACAGAGGAAATATGCTGGAAGTGGCTACAAATAGTGGAATAGTCATCGTTTTGAAGTGTGTTCTGTCAATTTGAAAATACAGGCATGTTGTATGTATGAATTATCAGTATTGTACAAAAAAGTACCGTGAGACTCAATGCGCCACGGTGGCGGATAGACGCGCACTTGACGCGTTGCTCCAGATCATGCGTCACGAATTGACCCAAAACACGTCGACTTAATCTCGACATAAAGACGTGAGTAGATCCGTTCACAACGTAACGTACCTCTCAATCTCCTCAGGAGGGTTGTAGTCGTAGGAGTAAGGCGAGCGGTTCATGTGGGCGTTGGGGACGACGGCCGTGCTGAGGAACAGGCGCGCAGGCGCCATGTTCTCGTGGGCTGCTAGGATGCTCTGCGAGAGAAACACGTTTTTATCTCATTTGAAACTACGTAAGTAGTAAACTTTACACTTTATTGTACAAAAAAAATTAACAAAAAAAATCAAAGCAAAATAACAAAGGCAGACTTAAGGGACATCTCTTATAGCCAACCTTTGAGAAACAGAGAGGAAACTCAATTAATGAGACCGACAAACAAACAAAATAATGCATACATAGACATACAATCACGCCTGTGTTCCCTAATGGGGTAGGCAGAACACACGAAACGTGACATAGACAAAACCATGATTATGGCTATATCACGCTTCGCAGCCACTTCTAGCATTGTTTTAGGTTTGCAAAGATGGAAGAAGTAGAATAGTGACAAAATTATAATTACAAAGAAAAAAAACAAATACATTAGGTAACACACAATTAAAGTTAAAACTCTGATGTGTGCCACGTCCACCTCAGGCGTTCCCTGAACACTTATATCTCTTAAACTCTGTAGTTTTAGGAGTAGATTTGGGTGATAGATGTCAGCATCTTCGGGATACCGTGGCGCCTCCGAACCCGGCATGGAAACACCGTTGTCACGTCCACACGCCACCAAAAGAAAGGTCACATTGAAATTCTAATTCTTACGTTGGTAATCCCGGTGACGTAAGCATCGAAGGTCTCCCGGGAGAAGCCCAGGATACTGACGTCCAGCACGAAGTCCACCAGGTAGCCTCCAGGGGTGGCGTGCGTGTGGGTTCCTGTCAATATGACGTTGCGCAAGGTGTACGTGTCGCCGTAGAGCTCCTGCAGGTTCCTGACGACCTGGTGGTGAAACAAATGGGTAGTGATCATTCGTAGGTCGTTGGTTCATATCTGGTCCGAAGGATCGTGAACAAAACACGATTCTTAAGGTCCATGGACTCCTTAGTGACTGTTTATTATTGTAGAATTACAACAAATTATACGTAAGTGTACACTGTACACAATATGCTCAAAAGAAAGTCTTGGTATTAACAAATCGCAACATTTCTGCATCTTCACCGTGAGTACAGACAGAAAATTTGATAACTGTGCCACTTTATACCTTCTAACAAGAAATGTCACTGTGCCATACCAGAATATCAACTAATCAAAGCAATATGAAACTCTTTATGAAAAGGTTCAAAGTGGTACAGGTATCAATTTCTTTGACTGTACAGTCGACCAAGAAATTGGTCTACCCCCTCAAGATCGATATTCATTTGAACCTCATGAAACAACAAGGTCGATTTCTCCTCGCCATAATATTATGACAGTGACAATGTCAACCTTGTGATAATTTTGATTTCACAGAAACTTTTGTCAAAAGTGGTAGACCACTTTCTTGGCCGACCGTACACTGCTGATGGAAAATATTAAAGCGCCGCTAGCTGTCTCTTGAGATAATCAATACTCTCGGTAGTGGTAATGGTAATAATATTTAAGGCAGCTAAGTGATGTCACCTGCGGCCTACAGCCAAGGGTCTTGGCTCAATCCCAGGCTCACCCTCCTGAATTTTTCGGAATTTAGATCAGTGATCAGTGAAGGGAAACATCGCGAGGAAGCCCACCAACAGCGGCGAATTAATTTTGTGGGCGAAGTTCCCAATTAGCACTGGACTCACTTGAGAAGAGACCAGCGGAACGTATTAGGCGGGTTTAGAAATTTGTTCAGTTCGTTTTGAAACTAGTGCACTCATGTCACTTCAATACGAAAGGTACAAAATTCCAGAAAACAAAATGCTCTAAAAATCTGTGGTTTAGCAGAAACTAATGATGTATTGGACTTTCTGTTCGTTCCCATTTCTACACAGACCTGTCTCCTGACGGCGATACCGATGGACTGGACATCAGCAGTGACCAGCACGACCCTGGAGCCATCCTTCTCGAAAATGAAGGCACGAGAGAACTGCCGGAGGTGGATGCCAGCGCCGGATTGGGACAGCTCCGCGTAACCCATCTAAAAAAGGACCATTTTGTTAGCCTGTGAAGTCCCTGGGGACCGAAGTTCACAGAGAGGAAGTTGGGAGTTGTATTTTTGCATCCGATCTCTGAAACTTCGTTGGCGCGATGTAGGATTGTTTAGTTCGGTTATTCGACGATAGGTGTTACCAAACTCCATTCTTTCTTCAAAGAAACTTACAAAAGTAATCTCAACACATGGCCCAGTCATATCAGCGATGCCAACTCCGACGTTGTACAGCAGATCTGTGTCTGGGCCCGGCGCCGGTGGATCTGGGCCCTCATCGGGATCAGTGGTTGTGTCCGGAGCCGCTGTTGTCATCTCGTCGTAGGTCGACGACCCGTCGTCCGTCACGACGAGGTATATCGTCGCCGTCATGCCGCCGATGACACCGAGCGTCACCGCGGTGATGATTAGCTTGCCGATTAGCGAAACCGCCATTGCTTCTGGAATTGGACAGTACAGGTTGGGACTAGAGATTTGATTTAGGCATGTTGCTTTGTCCCAAAGATTGCGCTAAGTCAGGTTTTGCATACATATATACATACATAACCGTCACGCCTTATTCCCTGCGGGGTAGGCAGAGACAACAGAGCGCCATTCGCATCTATTGTGACATACTTCTCTCGCTTCACTCACATTCATCACTCTCGTCATACACGCTCGACGGCTTCGGATACTCTTAATTTGAGCTTTATTTAATACATCGCCGATCTGGTCGATATACTAATATTTGAAAGGCAGGTTTTGCCTTTCAAATTAATCCAGGCTTTGGAAGTAACCCGGATTGAGCCCGCGCCTACTCAACTTCTTTCGAGCGTCGTCTCGTGAATATATATATTTTTTATTACCAAGTACAGTTGAGTTCATTAATATTTGAGCAAAACTGAGGCTTCAAAAATATCTGTACACCTTTATGACATTGACAATCATATTTGGCATTTGGCTCATATATTTATGAACTCGACTGTACCTACTCAGCTGTAGTAACGTAGCGGATACTCTCGGCTTTGCCATAATTATATTTTTAGGGTTCAGAATGCGAAGGGTAAATATGCCTCATGCTAATTTTATGATTTTTAATCTTAGCAACATTGGTGGTAATTGTATGTTAACAGGAAGAAACCTTTCTACTTACAGTTGTAAGGTACTCGTCGACCTTCACTATTTTTTTTCTTTTCTGGATTACACTAATAAAACACTTTTGATTTTACATGTACTTATTTTACTATTTTTGTACGATTTTTCTGAATGTTTTATTTTATTTCTTACTTATTCTACATGTCCTTACAACTAAGCCTTCAGGCGAGTATAAAATGCATATCAATCAAACAAGTCGAATGATAAAGTATTAATCTCAAATTATCTTCGTATAATCAAAATTAACGATATTACGTTGAGACAATCACATTTCAATCATAGTACAGGCTGTCCATTACCTATTGCATATTTTATCACACCCCAAAAAGTACTGAAAATTACAACAAGTACAATACATAATATTATACTGTATAATAATATGTATACATTATGCGGCGGTTTGAGATCGCTCGGCGAAACTAGTGCGGATAATCGGCAAATAGAAATAGACCTAAAAAAATATTACCGCGCATACCCTTCTACTTTTGCCGAGCAATCTTGATTGACCATGCGACCTGTCAGGTATACCCTATGTCCATCTAAAACGGATCAATGAAAGTCTCTCATTTTAATTGTTAACTTAAAGATAACCCAGAGTAAAGTAACTAGTACTGAGAATTTCTATACTAAATACCTAAGTACCTGACTGTCAAACAATAATTAGATTAAAAAACAATTTTATTATTTTCAAACACGCTGTATCTGAAACAAATAATTACAATAAAGTGACTAGGGGTTCTTAGCCCGATAAGAATTAAATGAGATTTACGTTGAGTTATTTTTCACTTATTTTTATTTGCGTCAGCAGCACAGTTATAAATATTTTATATTTTTTCCGCCCACGGGGTACTCAATAAAGACTCAATAAAAACATTTTACGGATACAAATATTACTACAAAAACTATCAAGATGTCTTATTATCTTTTACTCTTCTGGGGATTATCTTTTTTTTCTATTATTTTACTGGATCACCCTAAAAAATATGTTTGCTCTTTATTTTTTGCATGGTGTTTTTATTTTTGGTGATGTTTTTTAACATATGTGCTGTTAGTATGTTATTTTGTGTGACGCACTCGCAATCAAATGAATTACGTTTTTTTTTCTAAAACAGAAATACGATTAGGTAATGTAATTCCTGTTCCCCAGTAAAAATCCTTTGTCCATCATTTTTCTGCTACTGAAACTAAAATATATTTTGAAAAAGTTTTATCTTTTTCGTTTAAAATGGTTTAATTTTCTATTCAATTCATTTCATACATCCAAAAAAATCTCCATCATTTATAGACCCTATAAAATTACTACCACTAAGCAAAATATGTGTCACCATACTACCAAAAGTGGCACGTTTTCGATTAATTATTTCGAGCAGTATTTTATCGGATTAATAGATATCACGGCATTAACGTACGTATGTTAATTAATGCGGTAATCTGTGTTTTAATCATTATCTGGTTTCTAACGAAAATAACCAACTAGATACTTTATGATATAGTCGGTTGTGCTTGAAATGTGTACCTAAAAGCACAGAAGAGATGTTTTTAAGTAGCTTATTTATAAAACTGTATCCCACTTCTGATCAAAGGTCTTCTCTTTCTTCTGCCTTTCCTCTATTTAACTTCCTGCTCTGGCCCTGCCTGCCCGAAAAACTCTGGGTCCAATGTTCTTAAAGAATACGAGAGTACGGTCTTGCTGCTACTTTGATATCACTGGGTCCATTTCACTCCTCCGAGGTTTTGGAGAGCAGACAGCTGACATGTCCAGTCCAGTCCCACTTAAGATTGACTCGTTCATGCCCGTTCTGCACCAGATTAGCACCGCCTCGCCTCAAGCTGTTCCGTATTTCTAAAGACTATTTCTACTGAACGGCCTGTACAGCTTTGATACGATTTGAATCATAATTGCCCTGTCTTGAGTATGAATTATCAAGCTGCAAAACAGCAAAACAGCAAAACTTTGATTGCCTATCCGAAAATTTAGAATTACTGCAAACGTAATCACGAGATTCCTAGGAGTCAAAAGTAGTACATACACGTCTGATTACACTCTTAAACTTGGCGTACATACTTTACAGTTTCCACCATCATCGTTGAAATTATTGTTTTTAGTTAATATTTTTGGGAAAGAGGCGTGACGTTTATGTATGTATGTATGTAGGTATGTATTATTTTTCGCTTGAGGTACTTACTCAAGTAAATAACGATACTTGCTTTTTTCTTCAAGCGGAGTTACTTAGACGTCAGTAAAAGAGGCATGCGCCATCCTTAAAAGGGTTGCATTTAGAAAACTAAGTCGGCTCACCGTTTCAAAATAATCTATTTAGACCAAAGCTCAAAGATCCTTGACTCTTAGAAATCTTTTCAGTACCATAGTCATAATATTACTATTGATTTTCCTGGAAATCGCCGAAACATGTTTGTTTCCGCAAATTCGAAGTCAAGTGTTACACTATCTAGTATTTACATGAGCAAATCGGTAATTTAATTTGTAATTTGAGAGTCTTTCTCAAAAAAGTGGCAACGATGAATTAATTTTGCATTTTTTAAAAAGTGTGTTTTTCTTCAAATTTTTTTTAGACAATAGCTAAAAATATAATCAAATAACCGAAATAACTTAGAGGGAACAAAATATTTCCTTTAGTTTAGAAGATATAGGTCCTCAAAGTTTTTGATGTACAGGTGAACGACAATTCATAGTCAGGTTATCGACAATGGTCGCAGGTTAACGACAATCATACGTAAACCTAAGCAAATTTCATAACAGGTGAACGACAAGAGGAAGCAGATGATTAATGAGCAAATCAAAACAATTTTAAACTGACATTAAGTGCTTTATTTGATGCGTTTTACGTAACTTATGAAAAAAAAACACCCGTAGCAATGTAACAAAAAAATTTTCTTCTTAGGATGGGTTGGGTTGGTTCATAGTATTTATATTACAAAAATCTTTTTATACTTTACTTTTTTCCTATATTCAGCATACTATTCCAGATTATCTTTAATTTTCTTAACCTTCATTTCTCCTTTTCTCTCTTTTTTGCTAGTATTTCTCCATTTAAGACAGGTGAACGACGTACACGTTATGGACAAAATGACAGTTACAGTATTTATCTTAAGCGAAAAGTTTGTTTGATAAATTTCGCATTTACACACATGAAAGTAAACCGCCTTTTACATATTTTAGGCTATTATCAGATAATTAGCTCATACAGAAAACGAAATATGAAAGACAGAATAAAGACAACTTACCCGTTACAAACTCCAGATCGCGTGAATGTATTGTTTGTATTTTTTTTCATCGACACATCGCTGACTTGCTACTTCCACCAGCGTTAGCAGACAGTTGCAGCTTTCGTCTCATGCTGGGTGAGATGGATTAGGCGTAATAGAATTCGCACAGGAATAGCGTTTATGTCGTGACAGGTGAGCGACAAAAACTACCGTGGACAAACTTTAATTGCAAATAATTAGCTATGTAGGTACAATTCTTTGATTCGAAACAATAATATTAAATCTTGATCATATAGGTCAGTGAAAAATAGAACACAAATTAAAAAAAATTGGAAACTTATACGAGTTTTTTAGCTCCAAACATAAGTACCTCGCGTTGGGACACGACAAGTGAACGACAAAACGTAGTGTTAATATTTTTTTAACCTATTAATTTACATTATTTTTATGTTAAAACATTTGGCCACTATGTAAAAGATGTCTTTTAATTTAAATACACTTTTTAATTACAAGATTAGTGCATGACAAAAAAAAAGTTCTAAGAGAAACCTACTGACAGGTTGCGTTGCCACTTTTTTGAGAAGGACCCTTGAGAGATAATTTATAACAACTGATTATTATTGGAATAAAGATTAAGTGCACACACACGGGAAGTTGTTTGACGAAACTGATAAGACTACAGATATGCACTTTGAGCGTGCCGTAAATTTTGGTAGAGCTACCGTCAATCTTCAGAACTCTTCTCCGTGACTTTTCCCTCAAGGAAGTAAAACGGTGAAAGACAAGTAGATATAGTGACTAGGATAGAAAAAGCAGTTGGTTTGGTCATATAAAGAGGGTGGCTGAAAGAAGATTTACTAAACAGATTTATGCGGGGAATTTGGATGGGTTTAGACCAATCGTTAAATGTCGATCGACTGGTAGGTATAATAGCTTTAATTGATCGTCGGATGCCGTTCAACTAACCAATTGATCGATTACCAGTCAATGGCATCAGTAATTCATTCTCCCGTTGATCGATGTGTCTAATAACACCTTTAGGAGGAGAGGGCTTGAAAGGAAGTTCCAAAGTATGTAACTAAAATAGGAGGTATCTAAGGCTACGTAAACTCAATCTCCTGCGTAGTTGATTGGATCCTGTTGTTCTCTAGTGCTTTAAGTGCAAGAAAACCCGAAACCTCAGGCGTCTAACCATAAGCATCAAGCATAAAGGTGTTAGTGCTAAAAAGAGACGACTGTAAAGTGGATACCCTCTTCAACACCATTACCACGAGTTTACTCGCTACTCGTACTCGCTAGTGACGGCGAAAACGATTCGTAGTCGTATTTGTATCAGAGGTGCTGTAAAATTCTCCATACAAATCATTTACGCCGTGCTAGCGAAGACGGTACTTGTAAACTTGTGGCAGTGGTACAGGCTTTAGAATGCCGAAATTTGATACAAAGAGGTGCACAAAATTTAATCTGAATAATTGAGTGCTTATAATTTTTCGCACTCGAAAGGTTTAAAGTTCCAATGGACTCTACAGGATGTTATAAAGTGAGTCTACACACACACATTTATTATTTTGAAATATTTTTTTTTTTTTAAATGTGTTAGAAGTCGATATCAAAAATATGACCAAAATTTTATGTTTTTAGATGCAATGACATAATTTCTTTTTTTGCACATCTTTTGGCGTCTGTCTTCGCTTTGCAGTATCTACAAGTGTATTAAAAATAACACAGGGGTTTTATATCATTGTATCTAAACGTGTTATAACTTATTATAAACTACCTTCTTAAAATCAATGAAAATGCGGTTAATTCGAAATAAACAAGTTTATTTCTTAAATCAGTACATTTGATCCATATTGGCACTTTAGCAGCATTTAGCTAAAAATACTGCCTACATAATAATCTTACCTATTCAATAATACTTATTACATAGACCTCAAAGGTGCAAAATAAAAATGTTCTAAAATACTTATCTACTTACGTATTTACCATTGATAAATAAATAATACTTCTTAATCATAAAAATATATTTGCAAATAATTTTATTTCTACAGGCAAGCTTGAGAAATGATTAAAATTATAAAACAAAATTGTTAATCAAAACAAAAATATAGGAAAACAAAAATCATTGAAATTATCATGGTAGCAAAAAATATATAGGACAAAAGAAACAAGCACGAAAATTAACAAATCTACATACATATACATACATATTCTCACGCCTGTATTCCCATGAGGGGTAGGCAGAGCACATGGATTCGGAAATCCAGCGCCACGTCTAGCAAATTAAGGGTAACCAGATGGTAAAACGTGATATTGAGGTGACAGGTTGCTAGCCCATCGCCCACAATACACTAACCCTTTCCCAAAGTCGACTCTTACGACACCCACGGGAAGAAAGGGGGAGGTGCTATTCTAACCCGGCACCACACGGGAATCTAAACATACTATAACACAAACAACAAATCTAAACATACTATAATCAATCATATTTACTATAACGTCTACTTTGGCATAAGTATATTTCCATAACGTATACACAAATTATCACAAGAAATGTCATAGCGAATCCCGTCGAAGGACCATGATTATTGCTAAACTTCTTCGTTCAATTTGCAACAACCTTTTAGAACCCATCACAAAACCATTCGTTTTAATTTTAACTAACGCTACAGAGAAAATACTAGCACTGTTTTAGTGCTCACAAAAGAATAAGTAACAGAATCTTGACATGATCTAAAAAAGTAAGGATGGCAATTTGGCATCCTTTCTTAGGATGCATTTAACCAAGCGAGAATCAAATCCCATCTAGAATAAGTCACTCCTTCTTTTTTTTAATATAAGAGTAACGACCTTGTCGGTGGAGTTAACACATTTTGCAAACACTTATGCTGTTTTTAATCATCTATCTGTTTGACTTCCTGATACGACACGACTCCCACTTTCTCCTTCACCGGATCAAAAAAGGTCTGTCTTGGTCTTTTACTGTCTCATCTCTCTTTTCCTATTCTTTCTAGCAGGTTTAAAAAAAATTGTCGTGTGTCGTGTCGTATTAAGTGTTCTAAGTCACTATTTAATCACGGGGAAAATAGGTATATTCGTGTGAAAAAAGGGGGATAGAGTGACTTACACCAAAACTAAATTTATTTCTCGTTTGGTTCAAAATACCCTTGGCTGACTAGTTTTTTACATTAATTGTATTTTACCTAGTGCTTGTTTCGACAAACCACAAACAAGCTTACAATTGTTTGTTCTCAACATATTGTTATGTTGCCAAGGACTTCTTTAACGTATACACATTACATTATTTACCTAGCAATATTTTTTTGACTCAAAGACTTAATTATCCGTGCAAGAGTTTCCACACAGGGGGCGCGCCTCCCTGCGGGGGGCGTAAAGAGATGTCACGGGGGCGGAATACAAACTAAACTTCAGGTATTTTCTTATCACACAATACCAATATGATATTAATAAAAATACCGACATTGAGTACAGATAAAAAGTTTTCGTTTTTTTTATTTACATTTTTTTTGGAAACCCCGCATAATACTTAGTACGTATCTTCAGTCATTTTTGGTGCATTACAGAATTTTCGTAGTACAAAAAATTGTTCGGTAAAACTAGTTTTATTTTATTTTATCAGTACTTCATGGATACGTATTCGGATTGCACGGCTAACATGCATATGCAAACATTGAAATAAAAACAAAAATCGGACATTTTTGTAATTTTTACGATTTAATACCTACCTCTAAAGTGAAAAAGGTACTCTTGAGATAATTCTGAGGCGTCGCATTTCGCAAAAGGTTTTAAACTCCCGCACCACTAAAAAGTAAAATTACAATGTAATAGCACGGCGGCAGCACGCTTAAACTCATTACTGTGTCTAAACAATTTTCATAATTATAAACTCCGATTTTTTTTTTGCGGATGCGGATAGCAACATTTACGTCACTTATCTGACCTCGAAGCTGTTCGAGAACCCGTGGTAGGGGTAGATGCCTCCCAGGATGTACTTGTAGTTCCCGTAGTGGTGGAGGCGGTAGGTGCCCGCGGCCGTGTCGGAAGGGATGTGCCATTCCACCTCGGCGTGGCTGGTTCCTAGGATCTTGTTGTTCCGGTGCCAGATGTACCTGGGGAATGGTGAATGGTCAAAGTTTAGAAAAAAAAAAAACATCACGTATGGGTTTTATAAAAAAAAATATTTTTGAGTTAAATTTTTATACGGTTTACAGAATACGTACATTCACAGTATAGTTATAGTTTCGGAAAAGAGTCCCTGTGACATACGGACGCATACCTAGACATGACGAATCCTCATGGGTTCCATTTTCCGTTTCTGCAATTTGGCTATGGAACCATAAAAAAAGTTGAAAATAATGACGACGGTACAAACGCCAGAATATTCAACCATTTAAGTTAAAAAAATAGGTTTACTTGGTTTCCCAATCCGCATCCGTAGCGACGATGGTCCAGGCGTCATCCGCGGCGGATTCGAGCCGCTCGACCGTGGCGTACCACGCGCCGTGCCGGATGCTGTTGCGAGGATGACCCGACACCTGCATCGAAACATACTCAATTTCAAAAAAATCCTACTCAGAATCCGGAGCAAAAAAAAATCAAGGTCAAGGAATGGATTCATAAGATGTGCTGTCCAAAGCGCGTAAAGAGACTCAACACTAAAGCGAGTAACCTTAAAACTAGATGTACTCAAGACTCACAAACAAAGCGGACACGATGTCCCCATGGCTGTACTCTGTCTGCGGCTGGCGCGTGCAGTCCCCAAACTCCTTGCCCCAGGGGGCCGCGTCCCACAGCACCGGTGGGACTAGAGTTATGAGCTGGTCGCTGAAGTCCGGCGGCGAAGGACCAGGGTCAAGGGTCACGTCCTGGAAACCAACTAAATCATCAACCAGTAGTATAGCTTTTTTTATAAGGTTTTGTTTAGATTCACCTGTCCCGATGTTTGTTTGTTTGTACATTCACTCATACATATACTCACGCTTGTGGCCAAATGGGGTAGGCAGAGGCACAAAACGTTACATAGATGAAACTATGACTATTTCAGATTTTGTGGACACTTCTGCATTGATCTATATGTATATAGCTCAATGCCCTTCTAGCATATGATTTTATATTTTAAATTGGCGGGTAAGAACGATAGTGACGATATCCATTGAAGAAATGGAGAGGTTGGGTATAAATATAATAGATCTCATACATATTTTTAAGTCCCTGGACTTATGATTATACTTGCCTTCATCAAAGCTTCGGTTAGCTCAAGGTATTTGTTGAGATAAATATCCAATGTGTGAGGACCGTAGATGGTGGACGCTGCTTCGTATCTTTGCGCCTGAAAACGTTTTAAGGTATGATTTTGTTATTGAGTAGACTTCACACTCGTTTTTGGAAATGTGGGTAGTTACGAGTCATTAACAGTTGTATCAAGCAGTCATATTTTTCCTTTGACGTTTTTTACTAAAGCATCAATCCACAGTAGCATTTTTCCAACTTGAATTAACACAGATCCAAATAGTAGGTTTAGGTCACATTACGTTTTTTATCGTAGAAATAACGTAGAATCACTGACGTCACTGTTTCTGTGTCGATTCTAATTGGGGAAAAATTATAACGTTGACTATAAGCTTATTAAGACATTTGGGGAAAAATGTGAATAAAAGTTTTGTTGCTAGGAAATAATGATTCTGGGAAAATTATCTAACCAGCCCACCAACGAGGCTTTAAGTTTACATTATAAAGACTATATGACGACGCACACAGCGAAACATCCATTGTTTTATATGTGGTTCCCAATCCGCACTGGGCCTGCGTGGCAACTATTGCCCAAGCCCTCTCATACCGAGAGAAGGCCTGTGCTGAGCGCACGGAATTATGGATTATTGTACCTAACTGGCACTTACCTGGTACTCCTCGGGCGTGGCGATATAGTCAGCATACACGTTACTGAGTCCCGCAAGCACTACTTTGCTGCCGCCTGCAGCGCGGCTCACCACACTGCCGAATATAACACAAGAATAGAAAAATAAAACTAAAAATAAAAATAAACCTTGCCGCAGGGGGGTGATTTGGGGGACATTTGTACATTATAGTTAAGTTTAGGTTAGTTTTAGAATATAATTTTTTAATATGTTTTCTGTATAATTCAATAATTGTAATTTGTATGTATAAAAATAAAGCCATTAGTTATTTAAAAAAAAACTTCCTTGTATTGAGATTAGCTCGATCTTTCTACCCAATTTGTGACCCATCATCGGGAGTTCGGGAGCAATGTGTGCCACTACGGTTGCGGTTAGAAGCACGCTAAGACGCGCGCGTCTAAACAAACGACGTATGAATTGACCCAAAACGAGCTAAATTCGACATAAAGAAGTGTATTCGTTTTATTTCATTATGAGTGAGTCTCACGGAAGTTTCATGTTTATAACAAATCAATAACCAAACCCCCGAAAATTTCATTTTCGTCACAAGCTTTTTTACCGGCTGTACTTTTTGCTAACCGTACTTCATTGTCATCCATGACATCCATCCATATGCACCAACTTTCAAGTTAATCAGACCAATCGTTGAAAAATTCCGTCCATCGGAGACGGTCGGTCCTGGCTAGGCAAACAAAAGTCTACTAAGTACCAGATAATTCCATTGTCAATCGGAAACCAAGAATTGGCTTCAAGCAAGATTTGATTACAACGGGACAAGTAACAGTAAAAAAAAAAAAATATTGGGAAAACTGCGATTGGTGGAGGGGAAAATCTGATCTCCTATTAAGCACAACGTATCCGTCAGCTGCAGTTATCGGCAAAGCCAGTAAATGTCGTTACATTAGATTATTTATTTAATTTTCTTTACATAGATAACCGTTATCGCACTAACTAACCTGCGCAGGCGCCGGCCCGACATGGTGGTGAACTCGCCGGGCACGGCGGCTATCAACAAGCCCCCGATGCGCGCGACCGAACACGACACTATCTTCGGCTGCCATTCGTACGGGAACTTTGCCTGGAATGTCAAATGTTTTGGATTAGAACCACATTCGACCACTGCTTAACCTTCTGCAACTGAGGTGACTTTGCGATAAACATTCTACTGAGGTGTAGTCTGTCAGACGTCATTTTCAATTGTCAAAATCTGTATAAATTTTAAGGAGTATACTATGTTTTTGTTTTACATAAGGTAAAGTCACCGGTAATGGACAAAGAACCAGTAATGGACAATGACTCTTATTTACTACCCACTAAGGAAAAGTCATTTGTTTTACAACAATCAAATCACAACTCTATGGTCTTTAAATTATGAATGAAGTGTCCATCACTGGTGCTTGTCAGCTTAAACCGTCCATAACTGGTGCCGTTACCTTACTTAATAATCAAATGACTCATAATTCAATAGAAAACAAAGAAATACCTAAGGGTTCTAAAAAGAATAGATTGTGGTTTTTGGTAATTATTTATGGAGATCAACATTTTTATGACTTTTTAACCGAATATTAGAAAAATATTAAGAAAAGTCAAAATTAATGTATTTTGTAAAATATAGTTTGTAATTTTTTATTTTATGCTGAAGTAATGAATTTATTTCATAATCATTGTTAGTTACATAATGTCACTTAATCCTATGTTAGTTATTACAATCCTACACACTTTCTTTGTCAAAATCTTAAAACTAAATATCTCCACCCTGATCCGTGCCTGGCCCAAAGGTGCCCATTACGCTGGCTGCATTGCCGCGCTGGACTGCAATGGACACCTGCTGGACCAGCCACGAGCCTGAGCGGGGGTTTGTAATTGTATATTGTTGTTATTATATCAGTGATTTGTGTTTTGGTAAGTAAAAGTCTCTACCCATTAACTTATTAATAGTAGATAGGCAGGTAGGTAATGATTTTTGTAAAAAACAAAAAATAATATTCTTCTTAGCACACTATAATAATTCAGTGACACTAAACTTAACGAGATCCCACGGTGTAATAAGGCACAAATAAGTCTCAAAGATGACCCTTATTTCAATAATGTACTTGGCAGTCTTGGCAAATCTGAGGAGAAAATTGCTGACAAATGTTTTTTTTACATGCCTAGCAGCGGTATCTAGTCTGCCTTTATAACTTGCTAGGACATATACTGCACAAATTTCTCCCAGCAGGCCTTTCGGCCTGAGTTCCGAATACGGGGGGGGGGACAATTCCTTCGTAAAACTCGCCTAATAGTAAAGCGAAGCTTCCTGGTTAGCCAAATTTACCGTCTTTGCTTTATGTCGTAATCTAAAAAAAAATATCATTAGGTAACGTCTTGGACCAAGTATATACGGACTGTGAGGTCCCCACTAAAGGCCGTTCCAAGACCAGTACCATTAGCAGAGATGCGCGTGTCCCTTTCTAATTGGGTGACAATGAGATTTTTGGCAATATGGAACATTCAATGTCGTAATCTTACATACATCACGCTTAAATTCCCAGATAGGTTGGTTAGAGTATTTTTATGCACATTTAAAAGTTAAATTTGATCATCTACAAGCGTATAAATCTTATTTACTTCAATCATATATACGATTTTATTTTAGTGGCGTTAACGAAATTGACACATTGAAAAGGTTTGGCATTTAATTGAAGTAATCTAGTCTGTAGTAGTTTTACTTTTAAGTATTTGATTACTCAAGAATTAAGCTTACAGCAGCGGTTTATAATACCGATTCCAAAGAAATGAATTACAAATGTAATC